>CAWUFW010023391.1:0-76749 GCA_963921515.1 Calotriton arnoldi
AGGTGTTAAATCCCTGCTGCTAACGTGCCTTATCGCCTGTTCTTGGTTCGCATCGCAGATCTGACTGGTCGTTGAGAATCTCGCAAAGTGGTATTTTTGGGTGTTTTTGCACGGGAACGCCTACTCTGCATATCATTAGCGTTAGTTGTCGCACTCATCCTTGGCGATGTTTTTTGCAGAAGCTATCGCTGGTAAACTGGCGATATCGTCAGTTTGCACCAGCTTGGGAATAGGGCGATAAATCTATTGCCACTTTTGTGGCGCTAAAGTGCCGATAAATCGGCGATGAGTCCTTGAGAATATGCCACATTGTGCTATCAGGACATACTGATATTTTGAACATATTCCCAATCACAATTGGTCAACTTCAGGTGTCTCAGCCATGGATCTGGGAACTAAAGCAGATGAGGAGTAAAAGGGTTAAGCATTTTGTATGACTGTAGAAAGTTGTGTGGATTTAAGAGTACACTGATAATGTCCTTCATTTTTAGGGTCAAGACAGGTAGGTCAGTGCTTAATTTGTAAGAAAAAAAGAAGTGCCAGGGCGCTTGTCAGGAGGCTACTGCTTCTTGCACCACCATTGCTCCCAATAGCACTTGCACTGACAGTACTATCACTACTAGCCATCACACGCATACAAGTGTGATAATTCAAACTTTAAATATTCATTAAAATGACTAATACATGCCACCCTAGCTATTGTTATAGCTTCGGGTGGCAGGTATTAGTGATTTTAATGTATATTCAATTATTAAATAACAGCTGTGTTGCTCCTCAAAATAATAAGACAAACAGTGCCACCATGTGGCAGACTGTCCTAAGAACTGGTGATGACAATAAAGGGCCAGTTGTGAGCACCGGAAACCACTGGCTCAATTTAAGCACTGAGGCTGGTATGTCATGGGCTAGATTTAGCATTCACAATATTTCTAAACAATTTCCTCTGGCTAAATAGTTGGTGCCCCCAGCACCACCTTTGTGAACTTTAGTTCATAGACTCAATTTCAAGAGTAGAATGGTAACAGGGGTCCCAAGAGCCAACTTTATTTTCTGAATTTCACATTCCTTGCTTCTTTACTATCTCTTTGAGGCTACTGCGTGGCTATGCGTGAAAACATGATTAGGCATTCAATTCCCATGTTAGCTTCAGGACAGTCGTCAATCAGCAACTGAGGGGCAAATTTACTGAGGATATGCACTGTCCTTGCATGACATAAGTTGATGCAAGGCAATGCAAATCCTTAACTGGGATTTATTAAGCCACACATAGCCACTTTGCGTGATTTTGCAAGGTTTAGTAAATACAAAGTATTGCAACGCAGCGCATAGTGTTGCCTTGCGGTACTTTGCATCAGGTAGTTACATGGCTGGAGCATGGGCATTCACATACATCCACCCATGTATTTTGAAGCAAACCCAGGTTCATAAAGACTTTTAAACCTGGGTTTGTGCCAGAATTGTGTACCTACCCAAGAGAGGCCCAACCAGAAATATCTTTATTTCTTCTCATCAGAGGCGTAGCTAGAGCTTGTGGCGCCTGGGGCTATCCCTCAGATTGCCGCCCCTGGGGGGGGGGGGAGGGGTGCTGGGGGAAAAGGACCGAGAGACACGTAGTATCGCCGCTAATAGTTACCTCGATCATGCAAGTTACATGCACATACATGACACGGTCCAAGGCTACACAGTTGAATACACCGGTGACCGGCAGTACAAAGGAGAACACACAGACTGCCACCCTGCAGGATTTCAGGAAGACCTAAAAACATGGTTATTCGATTAACGTCCCTCATCAGCAGCACCGCCCCCACCCCCCAGCGCCTAGATACCCTCACAGGTGATAAGTAGCGCTATGCAAATCCTGTTTGTTTGATTGATTGACACCCGATTTCCACACATCGTTTGTGCGCTATATTAGTTTTATCTGTAAAACTGTATGTCTTTCCAAGTTAAGTGACCCCTTCAATGGAGATTGTGCTGTCTATAAATGACAGTGCGTGAACACACCATGCTTTAATGATATATGTGCAACATTGTGAGTTCAGTGATGAAGCATTGATGGCAGCGACGCCACTCTGAAAATTGTTCGAGCACCACTGGGTGTTCCCAATCCTGTTTCTCTTGGTTATTACCTTCTCTGACTCAAGGAAATTCTAGTCCCCCTCCCATATGAATGTGTCACAAGCCCTCTGGACATTATTAAGGCAGGTATTGTCCTGATAATGTGGTAACCAGATTTTTTACTCATTTGCATTTTTAAAGAAAGGGCGCATGTTGTGTGTGTTTTTAGTGTCTCACCAGAGTGGCCAAAAAAAGAAGTCTGCTGTGGTAGGCCCTTTATAGTTTTCAGAGCTCGATACAGTCTCTGACAATTCTATGTTTATTCGTAAATTGCTGGCCTTTGTGCTAAGGCTGGGTGTTAAGCAGTCTGGATTCCTCCTTGCACAATTGTTGGCGTGCGCAGGCCTCTTTTGCGTTTCCTTTTTAAACTGTTTCTTATCCTCCTGTCATCTATAAGACATGATACGTTGGCACGACATTAATGAGCACCATTTAGCCTTATCTCCTTGATATAATCTTTTACTAGAGTTTAGTAAAGTTATTGTGACACATCGGCCCCTGGGGTTGCAGTAAATTTCACGGAACCTGACAGGAGAGCTGCGCGTGATACCTAGTTTGTCTGTCAGATTCGCCAAATTAGTGCCACACTGACACACTCTAGTCTAGCCAGTCGAAAAATCACTGAATAAAGAGACAAGAAAATATTTGCGCCAAACGGAAATTTTGAAGCAAAAGTGGGTATTTCTCAACGCAGGCACTAGGGTCATAAGAACAGGCAGCACAGTCCACAGGCACGCATAGGCTCTGAGTGGCAGCATGTCCTGTGTTATTAGTGGTCGAGGTCGTGTTTTTTTTAAACACGCAAGCGCATCCCATGACGCATTGCAGTGGTGCAGAGAAAGAGCGCCGTGCCCTGTTAGCCACTGCGCTGCTTTTGCTCACACCCATTCCCAGCGTCTCGAGCTGGAATGCGGCTGCTTTTAAAACTGCGATGTAGCAGCAACATTCCTGCCCTGATCCCTTTGATCTAAGAGTTGAAAGGCATCTGCCTGCCCCCACTTACATGCCTGTGTTCCCTTTTGTAATAGAGTGATGGGAAGCGTGGATAGGTAACCATACTGTACATTTATACAGCTCTCTCACAGGTCCGGGAGACACATGTTTCCAATCTTGAGCCATGTTTACAGCAATGACAGCCAGGCCTGGCTCTCACACGCTGTCACAGCGCCTACAACGAACTGTAAGGAAATTGATGTCGCTGTGCCGTGATATCTGCAGCAACACCGAGCAAGTGACTTTATCATACCATATTTCACCCATATGCTACATTAAACTGTCATTTTGGGAAACTATGGCAAAGGCAAAGATAACATGGTGAGTGTCACCACAAACGTGGAAGAGTGACTAGAAACGAGCATTATGAGGGCGGGAAGTGTTCAGCTGCACAGTTACACAATTGTTTTACTATATGATCAGTTTGCAAGGTTACTAGGTGAGTGCCCTTCGATTTCAGCTGCTTCAACATCTTACAGTTTTTCGTTGCATATATATATATACACAAATATCACAGAAATAAAAGTTAAAGCCTGTAGGCTGTACGTACCACAAATACAGACCCTTGCGCGCCTCCGTTCGACTTCGATTGCCTGCGCACGCACTGCTGCACACATGTACGCCTACGAAGGGGAGGGGCGGGCTCGTCGGCTGGAGGATACCTGAGCTGAGAGAGCTCATTGGAGTCTTTCCCCTCTGACCTCGGTGACCTGGTCGCGCACGCACCACACCACACCACCACCACTATGCTAGGTGGTGGTGCGTGCAGCGTGCGTGCGCTGCAGGCAGCAGTTGCAAGCAGGTGAGCTTGCTTGCACTTCAAACGGGGCCGCGCGCGCGGCCCTGGTGGCCCGTTGCGGCGGCCTTTATCATTTATTTGGGAACTGGGGACACTGACTGACACTACTGTAAAGTGTCAGACAGTGAGTGTCCCCAAATAAATTATAAAGGCAGCCGCAACGGGCCACCAGTGCCGCGCGGCCGCCGCCCCCAAAGTAGTGCCGCCTGGGGCGGTCCGCACCCCCTGCCCCCCCCAGCTACGCCACTGCTTCTCATTAATTCTTCTTTCCACACATGCTAAATTATTTAGCACATGCAGAAAGAGGAATATGCCTTTAAGAATTGTTCTTGTATGAGAAGGCCCCCTTCTTTCACAAAAACAATCCTGCCCATAATACAGACACCCTTGCACTATGGCGCAAGGAGACCTGAGTAGGCGCTAGGCAGCACACAGTGTTCCAGTGCAAGAAGAGAGCATAAATGATCCATATCTTTGTAAATATGAAACATTTCTACCTTCTTCATTTCACACAATGCAGCACAGCAATTTAATATGTCACCAGTTTATGCCAAAAGGATAAAATCACTTGCCTCTGCAATGCTATGCAGGAGTTCGCCAGTATGACTTCCCCACCTTAAGCTCAATCAATCAATCAATCATGTCACTTATAAAGCGCACTACATACCCGCGAGGGTCTCAAGGCGCTGGGGGAAGAGGGGGGTGGTGCTGCTACTGATCAAAGAGCCAGGTCTTGAGGAGTCTTCTGAAGGCCAGTAGGTCTTGGGTCTGCCGAAGGTTGGTGGGGAGGGTGTTCCAGGTCTTGGCGGCGAGGTGGGAGAAGGATCTGCCGCCGGCGGTCATTTTCCGGATGCGGGGGACTGTGGCGAGGGCGAGGGTGGTGGAGCGGAGCTGGCGGGTGGGGGTGTAGAAGCTGAGTCGTCTGTGAGGTAGGCTGGTCCGGAGTTGTGGAGTGCTTTGTGTGCGTGGGTGAGGAGCTTGAAGGTTATCCTCTTGTTGACAGGGAGCCAGTGCAGGTCTCTCAGGTGGGGTGTGATGTGGCTGCGTCGGGGGATGTCGAGGATAAGACGTGCAGAGGCGTTCTGGATGCGTTGCAGCCGTCTCAGGAGCTTAGCCGTCGTTCCTGCGTAGAGGGCGTTTCCGTAGTCCAGCCTGCTGGTGACGAGGGCCAGGGTGACTGTTTTTCTTGTTTCAGTGGGGATCCACTTGAAGATCCTGCGGAGCATTCGGAGGGTGTTGAAGCAGGATGAGGAAACGGCGTTGACCTGCTTAGTCATGGAGAGGGTGGGGTCGAGGATGACCCCTAGGTTGCGTGCGTGGTCGGTGGGTGTCGGGGCTGTTCCCAGTGATGTCGGCCACCAGGAGTCGTCCCAGGCTGAAGGGTTGGAACCAAGGATGAGGACCTCCGTCTTGTCTGAGTTCAGCTTCAGGTGGCTGGTCCTCATCCATTCGGCGACGGCCTTCATTCCTTCGTGGAGGTGGGCTTTGGCGGTGTGAGGGTCTTTGGTGAGGGAGAGGATCAGCTGGGTGTCGTCGGCGTAGGAGATGATGTTGAGGTTGTGCTGTCGGGCGACGTGGGCGAGGGTGCCATGTAGATGTTGAACAGCGTTGGGCTGAGGGAGGAGCCTTGGGGTACGCCGCAGATGATCTTGGTGGCCTTGGATCGGAAGGGGGCGAGGCGGACGCTTTGTGTTCTGCCGGAGAGGAAGGATGTGGTCCAGTCCAGGGCCTTCTCTTGGATCCCGGCGTCATGAAGGCGTGTTCGTAGTGTGTGGTGGCAGACCGTGTCGAAGGCGGCTGATAAGTCCAGGAGGATGAGGGCTGCTGTTTCTCCATTGTCTAGCAGGGTCCTGATGTCATCGGTGGCGGCGATGAGGGCGGTTTCGGTGCTGTGGTTGCTGCGGAAGCCGGACTGGGAAGGGTCCAGGATGTTGTTCTCCTCGAGGTAGCGGGTCAGTTGTTTGTTGACGATGTTCTCGGTGACCTTCGCGGGGAACGGGAGCAGAGAGATGGGTCGGAAGTTCTTGAGGTCCTTGGGGTCTGCCTTGGGTTTCTTGAGTAAGGCGGTGATCTCGGCGTGCTTCCAGCTTTCCGGGAAGGTTGCTGTCTCGAAGGAGATGTTGATTATTTTCCGGAGATGGGGCGCGATGGCTGTACTGGCTTTGTTGAAGACGTGGTGAGGGCACGGTTCTAGCGGTGAGCCGGAGTGGATGGTGTTCATGATCTCGCTGGTGTCCTCGTCGTTGATGTTGGTCCAGGAGAGCAGGCGGTTGGTGGTTGTGGGGGCAGTGGTCTCGGTGGTTGCCGGGGCGGTCGTGGTGTTGAAGCTGTCGTGGATGTCGGCGATTTTGCGGTGGAAGAAGGTGGCCAGTGAGTCGCACAGGTCTCGCGACGGCGGGATGTCGTTGGTGTTGGAGCTGGGGTTGGAGAGTTCCTTCACGATGTTGAAGAGCTCTTTGCTGTTGTGTGCATTGTTGTCTAGGCGGTCTTTGAGTGAGGCCCTTTTGGCGGATCTGATGAGGTGATGGTGACTGCGGGTGGCGCTCTTGTGGGCGGCGTAGCTGTCCGCTGTCCGTTCGTGGAGCCAGATCTTCTCCAGTTTTCGGCATGTTCGTTTGGAGGCCTGGAGGTCTTCGGTGAACCAGGTGGCTTTCTTGCTGGTGTGGCTGTTGGGCGGATTCTTGAGCGGGGCGAGGGTGTTGGCGCAGTCATCGATCCACTGTCTGAGGTTGCGGGCGGCGGTGTCGGGGTCGGAGGGTTCGGCGGGTGGGCTCAGGGCGAGGGTTGTGGTTAGCTGGTCTTCGGTGACTCTGCTCCAGCAGCGGCGAGGCATTTGTTCGGTGCGGTGGTGCGTGGTGGGCTTCCTGTAGGTGAAGTGGATGCAGTGGTGGTCAGTCCAGTGGGGTTCGGAGGTGTGGTTGAAGGAGACGTGTGGGCTTGCGGAAAAGATGGAGTCTAGCGTGTGGCCGGCGGCGTGGGTGGGTGTAGTCACGAGCTGTCTGAGTCCGAGGGTGGCGAGGTTGTCGATCAGGGTGGTGGAGTTGGTGTCCTTGTTGTTCTCGAGGTGGAAGTTCAGGTCCCCGAGGAGGATGTAGTCCGTGGAGGCGATGGCGTGTGTGCTGACGAAGTCAGCGATAGAATCGCTGAACTGTGGTCGGGGTCCGGGGAGTCTGTAGATGAGGGTTCCTCTGAGGGTGGTGTTGGGATCGGTGTGGATCTGGAAGTGCATGTGTTCGGCGGTGCTGAGGGTGTCGTCGGTGTTGGTTGAGACTCTGAGGGTGTTCCTGTGGACGATGGCGATGTCTCCTCCAACTCCGTTGGTGCGGTCCCTGCGGGTGATCTTGTAGCCGTCCGGGATGGCAATGGCGATGTCGGGGGCTGAAGCGGGATTCAGCCAGGTCTCCGTCAGGAATGCGACGTCTGGGGAGATTGAGTTGAGAAGGTCCCAGAGTTCGATGGCGTGTTTGCGGGCGGAGCGGGTGTTGAGGAGGATGCATCTGAGGTAGTTGGGTTCTTTCCTGGGCGGTGGTTTGGCGGGGCGGGTGCTGGCGAAGCTGCAGTTCCGGCAGGTGAAGGGCCCTTGGGTGCGCTTCGGGGTTGCCCGGTAGCAGGCGTGATCTTTTCCGGGGTTGAGTGCGTGGAGGGTGCTGGCGTCGTATCGGCGTCTGTTGATGTGGCGGGCACGGGGGATGCCCGGACCAGGGGTTCTGGCGCTGGTTTGTGTTTCATGCCTAATGCTCGTGGAATTATGTTACCTTCAAAGTGAAGCATCGGCCTAGACTCTAATGCTTGGGAATTTTTGCACACAGTGTATTTGTGATAGTGGGAATGAATATGAGTACCATTTGCCATAATTTCCCAAAGATTTATGTTTCTCTGCATCTGATGATGACTCTCCAGGGTGCTGTCTCAGAAGACCTACAAATGCTGAGCTCTTGATTCTGAATGAAGTTAAGATCCTGTCCATCAATCTATAAGTACCCGTAAGCATGTACGTCAAGATTCAGTTGGAGCTCGAAATTCAAAAATGACATGAGATTCGGTATACTAATTGTACCTGGGCCTCAAGATCCCTCTCCTAATTGGTAGTGGACTAAGGCATTGCTCTTTAATTTGGAATTTCATCAACCTGCCCCCATAGCTCAGTAATGATGATTGCCCACACCTACCTTAAGGTAAATGGGATGGAACAATCATGCTCCATCACACTATACTATCTCTCACTCTCGTTTAGCATTGACTTGGAGTGGGGCAGCCCTTACTGCCACCACTCATTTCTTTAAACCTGGTATTTGGTACAGGAATCAAGGTACATTCTGAATGGAAACCTCAGAATTCCATGCTTTGTGAACTGTCAGGTCCTTATTTACAATTCATCCACCACTTATAAGCATCTGAAACACTTGAAACATTAATTCCCAATGGGCAACGTGAGGCTAGACCTGGGGTGGCATGGTACCAGATTGTCAAATATAGTGCTACAAAAACATCAAAGTAAAAACATCAATGACCAAAATATTGGCTAGGGAACACCTCATAGAGGGGTATAGATTTACTATACTTAATTCTACATAGATGTGCTTGATGATAAATATAGCTTCACAGCATGAAAATGTGGAGTTAAGAATAGTAAGTATATACGTACATTCACAATATTTTGGTTACTGATATTTACTGCTATGCTATTCACATAGCATGATATTTCTGTAGCCGATATTCAGATATATAACCACCAATGTGTAGGGTATTAATAGTTCAGCATGATCCCCCAATTATGCTGTTTACTTCTATGTCATTGGATTATTGACACAATTTTGATTCTGAGCATTTCATTGTGGGACTGCTGAACAATCCTCACTGCACATGCACTGCCATGAGGACTGTTGGTATGCTAGACAGGGACAATTTTGATAAGCAAATTAGATGGGTGGTTTGGGAGGATGGCAAGAGGGCAGGTATATGTTTTTAAATAGTAAGACAGGGTGGTTTAGTAGGGTAAGATTGAATGTGATGGTGGAGGCATTTGGGTTGTATTTGGATGAGGAGCGTGGGAAAGGGTTACTAGAGACCAGGGGGCATATTATCAAGGGCCGGCGATAAATATCGCAAAGCGCGCTTAGCGCTTGCATATTTATCGCCGGCTATCTCTGTGATTTATCGCCCGGTTAGCGCGTTATTAACAACGCGCATCGCCGAGGCGATAAAAATTTCAGAGATAGCGTGGATATCGCCGTTTTCCATGTTGGAAAACGGCGATATCTAGATGATAGGGCCTGTGGTCTTAGCCACAGGATCCACCCCCCATGTTAAGTATGCCTTAGTCAGGAATTTAACAGACGTTAAATTCCTGCGTTAAAGTAATCGCTTCCCCGCATTGTAAATATCGCGAAGCTGCCTTCGCGATATTTACCCATGTTGTTTCCACAAACACGCCTACTTTGCATCTCATTATCGATGCGAAGTCAGGCGTGCTGGAAACGGGAGCAAAATCAGCAAAACACGCGATAGCGTGTCTTTGCTGATAAGGCGATATAATTATCGCCGCTTTTCGGCCGAAAACGGCCGCAAAAGCGGCGATAATTGTTTATCGCCGCCTTGTTAATATGCCCCCAGATCTTTGTAAAATGTTTGGCCTGGGAGGATGGGAAAAGGGCCAGAGGATTATATTGGGTGAGTGGCAGGCAGGACACCAGATATGTACCATTTTGTAGCACATCTAGGCTTATCAATGTCCATGGCTACCCAATAACTTCTATGATGCTACATAGCTGATCCACGCATGGAATGAGATGAGCAGGTGAAAAGAACGAGGGCATACACAACCTAATATTGTACTTTGGTAGTTGAAAATAACATGGAGGTTTCCACCTTGGCATTCCAAGTGAAATCATAAACAACTCAACCTCAGCTCTTGAGTGTTGACTATCTGGTCACTTGGAACCACTCAGTGGAACACAATTGTTGACAGCTCTCCCCTCTCATAGGTGAATGTGTTGCTCTTGATTTGCAGTATTGTGAACAATAATTGTGAGAAGAAAATGAAGAAGAAAATGAAAACTTAGAATATTACGTTCATTATTATACATACTAATAACAACCACAATGATATGACTAACATTATTGCTAATAATAATAATAATAATGGTACTACTTCAAATAGGAGTACTACTACTATCATTATTAGTATTATTACTAGTAGTAGTAGTAATAATAATCATCATTATCATCACCTTAACAGCTGTTTAAAGAAATTTCTCTTAAGTTCTCCTAAAGCGTTGCAGTCTAATTGTGACACCAATAATGCAATAATGAACTATAGTAAGGAAATGACATAGTCACTTTCTGCAATGACAAGGATTGTAGTTGTTGCCTGAGTGTGGCTTCCACTCCTCTTAACCAATAACCCAATTTCTCACACAGCCTCATTCCTCCATCTGATTATATACCCCTTTGGTGATCTGCATTATCCTTTTTCTCAGTGTTTAATTTGTAAAAGAAAGAGTGTCAGTGCCCAGAAGCTCTGCTCAGAGCTCAGTGCAATTACCGAATACCAAGGCTGGTGGGCCCCTCTGACAAACAACTGCTCAAATTAAGCACTTCATATGCTGTATAAAAGAGGGATAAGTGTCCCATTTTTTACTTTTCTAGTATCATAATTATTATTACTATAATTATCATAAATAGTAGATGTATCAGTAGTAGTATTAGTGGTGGTCTTAGTTACAGCAGTCACAGCATTAGTAGTGTTTTCGTACTGCTATTATTAATACAACGATTAATTACTGAGTTTTACTATTGTTCCAGTTGTAGCAAAAACAAAACCACATTACCTTGAGCAAGGAATAAATAATGAACATTTGTGACTGTAAATCCTGCACTTTGAAAACTGTGAAATCTTGGGATGGACTTAGATAATGCAAATGTATTCATCAGCCATATTGATTTAAATTCTTCTCGCCTCTCCATGATGCTGTTTGTGAACATTAAAATATTGAAAGTGCACACCGATATGCACTGAAAAACCATACTATAATATGGCAAAATGTATCTGACCCTTAATAATGTAGGGGCATATTAGCAACGTTTGCGATATATATCACAAAGCGCGCTTAGCGCTTATTTTTTATCGCCGGCTATCGCTGGAATTTATCGCCATGCTAGCACTGTATTAACAACGCATAGCGCAATGGCGATAAATATTCCAGCGATAGCGGGGGAAATGGGCCAACATCGCTGAAAAACCAGCGATGTTGCATGAAAAACGGCGATAACCTTGCTGATACGACCCTGTGGTCGTATCACCATAATCCACCCCCCCATGTAATGTATACATAAGTCATGATTTTTGCAGACGTTAGAAAGCAGCGTTAATGCCGAGTTAGCGCAAATATGATTATCGCTTCGCCGGACGGGGCCTCGTTGTAAATATCGCGATGCCCCATTACCGATATTATTCCATGATGTTTTGTGAGGCACGCCTCCTTTGCATCTCATTAACGATGCGATGCGAGGCGTGCTGTAAACGGGCGCTAAGTCATTGAAACACGCGCTAGCGTGTCCTTGTAAATAATGCGATAAAATTATCGCCGCCTTTCGCCCGAAAACGGACGCTAAAGCGGCGAAAATTGTATTGCCAGCCCTTGATAATATGCCCCGTAATTCCTTTCAGGGTATTGGTTAAATTCACCATTTTAATTCCCACACAAGGTGCAGAAATTGCTGGTGATGCCTCAGGAGTAGAACACTTTGAAAAGCAAGATCACTGACTAACAATAACAAAGGCAGTTAGCTGTTTCGAATTTTAAAAATCATCATTCATAAACATTTTATTTCGTAAATAACATTTCCGATGAAATACCACAAGCTTCCGAAATGAAGGAAGTGCCTAAAATTTGATTATGAGACTGCCTGTGCTGCGACACGAGACAAAATCCACCGCGCAGCAATAACGGATCCCCAGACAAAGTCTCACTGACAGTGGCACCACACAGCCATTTGCATGCGTAACTGAATTTGGGTAATTCTTTTTGTAAGAAATAATATTATTTGAGGGGAAAAGGTCATGCTTGTCCCTGAGCGCCTTCCGTTTTGCTGAACTCAACGATGTAGCGATATAGCCATAGAACACCGAAGCTTTGTTCCTTTCATTAAATTATTGTTATTATTTATTTAATCGTTGCAAAGTGCACCTCCTCTGGTTCAACTTTAAATTCTGTACAGTCGGAAATATTCCATAAAACCGTGTTCTTCCAAGTTATCTTGTGCTCATAGTGAATTTTGAAGAAAATGAAAACAAATAATTGAACAATTGCTCATTTTCTACAGCAAGAACCATGTTCCAAAAAGGCAAGAATTTTTATTTTTCGACTATTCAGTCCTGCTTTATTTATCTACTAGTGTCTTTGTCTAATGTGCACATTTCTTCTTTCCTGAATCAAAACATTCATTTTATTTAAATTAATGTCCTCCTCTTTTTCGGATGCTCAGCCTTTCGAGTGTTATTGATAACAGAAACTGGATGACATAGTTTGAGTTAGGGTTTTCGGTGACAGAAGACTTTCCATTACTCGTTTCTTCTGCTAAGGTTCCGTTTCGCCACCTGTTTTTGACATGAATTTTCTTTTTCAGCATTTCCCAGAGGATGCACAATTTTCTATTCTATCGTTTTTGGTTTACATACTAGACTATCCAGAAACATAACTCTTATTAGAAGATTGGAATGTTGAGGCAATGGAGTGACTCAGTGCCGATAGTGGCTGGTATAGACCTTCTCCAAGATTCCAAAGTTTTTCCTTTTCTTTCTCTAGTTTAATTTAGAACATTCCATTCTCAGTGGGAGAAATGTTCTAATAGCTTCGTAGCCCTTCTGCTACAGGCTAAGGCCCCCTTCCTTGTATTAGACCCTTGCCTGTGACTCAGGGCGATAACTCGTGTTGTGGGCCTTTAACAGTCGGCATAGCCCTCTACAGCAGGCAATAAGTCTATAGTAAGATCTCATCAGCTTCTCTTTTTCTGTTTCTTCTCTTGCACATACCCAAGCTTTCTGATCAGTATGTGGCAAGATCCTCTGAACAGGTAGATAGTAGCTCGCAGCAGCGGCTCTTCCGCTAAGGTGGAAGAGCATCGCCCCACTGCTCTATGAGCAGTTCAAAAAGGAAAAATAAAACCCACTGCTCTGTGACCAGTTGAAAAAGGAAAAATATAATGATAATAATTCAATGTTATTTTCATTTTATTTTTCAGTCCTGGCTCATCTGGTTTACATTTTAGGTGCTGGCGGGCCAGGGCTGGTTTGTCACAGGAGCAACGGGAGGAGTGGTGGGCACTCTATTAAGTGCACATGACGGTATGTCCGGCTGTCTTGGGCCGGCCAAACAGTCATGCACACTTAGCATGTTCTCCACCCGGCTGTGTTGCACAGCCTGGGTGGAGAATGTGCACAGGCTCCCAGTCCGTGTCTGAGCACCAAACCACGGTGCTCAGCCCAATCATGATGCTGCTGTCATGCTAGTGATTGCAGCGTCGTGATTGGCAAGGGAAGTCTGGGAGCCTGTGTGCTTCCTGCTTCTGGAGTCCACCAAGGGGACCGAGAGGCGACGGCTGAACTGCAGATAAGTGATTTTTTATTTTCCATCCTCCCAGCCCTATCACCCCCTTTAAGTATCAGCCGCCACTGGTAGCACGACCAGCCAATGTGAGAGCGCTCATCACAGTGTAAAGGGGTGTCATTTTAAATAATGGAAGTCTACTGGCTTTTGCAAATTGTCACCACATCAATACATAAATGGCAAGCCTGATGGCTTTATCAGAAAGTGTGCATATTAAAATACAAGACACACTTATTGGCATTGTCAAGAGGTCATTACATCATTATATGAAGACAAGCTTATTGGTTTTTGTTAGAAATGGGGGTCTCTAGTTGGCAATGATTTGCACCTTTGTTGAAATAGGGACCCTTCCTTCTAGTAAGGATGAGTGGGGTATACTACTGAAATAACCACTGGTCAACCCCTTGGTAGTTAGGCACGAGCAGCCAGGCTTATCTCAGAGGCTGTGTGTAAAGCATTTGCACATACCCAACAGTAATACAGTGAAAACACTACAAAAGGACACCACACCAGTTTTAGAAAAATGACCAATATTTATCTGTGCAAACTAGACCAAAACAATGAAAGACCCACACTCAGTAATCAAAAATAGGCACTTTGCAAGTATGACTTAAAAATGCAGATCCTTAAAGTCAGTAGTTCAGTGTGGTGCTACCGCGGTGCTGAAAACAACAGAATCCAACAGTTCGGGCCGACCGCGTCGGGAGCAGACCAGCGTTAGGGTCAGCAGACTCGTAAACAGTACCTTTGGTTCTGGCCGATCTTTTCCAAGATTCCAAAGTATTTCCTTCTCTTTCTCTATTTTTAATTTAGAACATTCAATTCTCAATGGGTGGAATGCTCTAATAGTTTCATAGCCCTTCTGCCACAGGCTATACCTGTTGTTAAAGGCCCTCTCCCTTGTATTAGACCCTTGCTTGTGACTCAGGGCTATAACTTGTGTTGCTGGCCTTTAACAGTCAGCATAGCCCTCTGCAGCAGACTATAAGTCTATAGTAAGATCTCATCAGCTTCTCTTTTTCATTTTCTCTCCTTGCACATACCAAAGCTTTCTGATCAGTATGTGGCAAGATCCTCTGAACAGGTAGATAATAGCACACAGCGGCGGCTCCTCTGCTAAGGTGGAGGAGCATCGCCCCACTGCTCTAGGAGCAGTTCAAAAAGGAGAATTAAAACCCACTGCTCTGTGAGAAGTTGAAAAAGGAAAAATATAATGATAATAATGCAATGTTATCATTTTATTTTTCAGTCCTGGCTCAGCCGGTTTACATTTTAGGTGCGGGCGGGGTGGGGCTGGTTTGTCACAGGAGCAACTGGAGGAGTGGTGGGCACTCTATCAAGTGCACATGATGGTATGGCCGGCCGTCTTGGGCTGGCCAAACAGTCATGCACACTTAGCATGTTCTCCATCCGGCTGTATTGCACAACCTGGGTGGAGAATGTGCGCAGGCTCCCAGTCTTTGTCTGAGCACCAAACCACGGTGCTCAGACCAATCACAATACTGTTGTCTTGCTGGTAATAACAGGGTCGTGATTGGCTAGGGGATTCTTGGAGCCTGTGTGCTTCCTGCTTCTGGAGTCGACCGAAGAGGACCAAGAGGAGACGGCTGGCCTGCAGGTAAGTGATTTTTTTTTACATTTTTCATCCTCCTAGCCCCATCACCCCTTTTAAGTATCAGCCGCCACTGATAGCACGACCTACCAATGAGAGCGCTCATCACATTGTAAACGGGTGTCATTTTAAATAATGGAAGTCTACTGGCTTTCACAAAGTGTCACAACATCAATACATAAATGGCAAGCCTAATGGCTTTATCAAAAAGTGTCCATATTAACATAGAAGACACACATATTGGCATTGTCAAGAGATCATCACATCATTATATGAAGACAAGCTTATTGATTTTTGTTTGAAATGGGGGTCTCTAGTTGGCAATGGTTTGCACCTTTGTCCAAATAGTCAGGATAAGGGGGATACTCTACTGAAATAACCCCTGCTCACCCCCTTTGTAGCTTGGCACGAGCAGTCAGGCTTATCTCAGAGGCAGTGTGTAAAGCATTTGCACATATCCAACAGTCATATGGTGAAAACACTACAAAAGGACACCACACCAGTTTTAGAAAAACAACCAATATTTATCCTGGCAAACGAGACCAAAATGATAAAAGACCCACAGACAGTAAACAATAGGATCCCAGAGTTCTGGCCGGCCGGGTCAGTGTGGACCGGCGTTAGTGCCAGCAGATTCGTAAACAGTACCTTTGGTCCTGGTCGAACGGGTTGGTACGGGCCGGTCATGGCAACCATCACGGTTGGGGTGTGAGGTGTAGCAGTGCGGCGTGCGGTGCCCTCAAGTCGCGGTGCCGGCAACGGCTCTGTGACGGTTGCCCAGCGACATCTGTGAGACCAGGGCTGGAGTGCAGAGTGAGGCGGTGCTCGTGGCAGTTCTGACAGGTCACGGTGCAAGTGACAGTGACAGTTGATGGGAGCTGGTGTCAGTCGGCCCAGACTGCGGTGTGGGATAGGGCTGTGCGTAGTGTAACTTACGAGCGGTGCCCCCAAACCACGGTGCGGTCACAGGTGTTGCTGTCAGCGGGCAGCAACGTCGTCGGTGAGACCAGGGTGGCAGAGTGAAGCAAGGAGGTGCAGATTGCGGTGCCCACAGGTCGTGGTGCAAGCAGCAGCTCTGTGGTGGCAGCGGTCGTCGGTGATACCTAGGTTGCGGTGTGAAGTGCGGTGGTGCTCTCTGCGGTGCCTTCAGGAAATGGAGCCCGCATCGGGTCATTGATGGTGTCTGCTGCTTTCCCCCTCTGTGGCAACTGAAACCCACAGTTACAGAGCCGGTACCCAGAAGTAAGTGAAGTCTTTGCTGTCCCTGAGACCTCGTGAACAGGAGGTAAGCTCTATTTCATGCCCTTGGAGATACTCAGCAACAAGTAAAGAAAGTTCAATCCAGTTCTTTCACTGCCCAAGGCAGAAGCAGCAACAGCAGGCCAACTCAGCAAAGCAACAACACAGCAAAGGGGCAGTACTCCTCCTGGCAGTTCTTCCAGCTCTTTTTCTTTGCGGGTTCCTTGATCCAAGCAAGTTCTAAAGTTCTTGGGTCTGGGCCGCAGTATTTATACTGCATTTCTCTTTGTTCTCTTGGGCAGAGAGTGTCTGTGCTGAGTCCAAACCAGTTTGGTCCGCTCTGGCCCAGCTTAATGGCAGGAGGTGGAGACAGCACTGACCAAGGCAGACCAGGCCCATTCGGGTGCAAGGAAATCTCCTCCCACTACTCTAAATGCGGTCCCAGGTCTATTCAGCCTGGCCCTGACTCATCCAGGAAAGGCAGGGCACACCTCGACCCCACCAGTGGCTGTCTGAAGAGAGAATGCACATCCCCAGCCCCTGTCACTCCAAAGCCAGACAGTGAATCCACAACCAAGCAGAGGCACACAGGATGGCTAAGCAAGAAAATACCTACTTTATAAAAGCGGTATTTTCAAACACGGAACATAAAAATCATCTTTACTAAAATATGCATTTCTTCATTCTGAGTTAAGGCACACTAAACCCCATTTCTCTGTCTTGTCCCAATGTGAAGATACACTCGTAAAATGTTACGGAGTACTCCCCATTCTATCCTATGAGGCAGATAGCCTCTCAACAGTGACAAACAATTTACACTGTAGTTCACTATCAGGACATGTCACACACACCAGGACATGTCAATCCTTTCACATACACTGCACCCTGCCCATATGGGTACCTTGGGCCTACCTGAGGGGTGACTCACATGTAATAAAAGAGAAGGTTAGGGCTTGGCAAGTGGGTGCACTTGCCAAGTCGACATGGCAGTAAAAACAGCATGCAGACACTGCAGTGGCTGGTCTGAGAACCCTTTGAAAGGCTGCTCATGTGGGTGGCACAATCAGTCCTGCAGGCCCACTAGCAGCATTTGATTTACAGGCCCTGGCACTTTCAGTGCACTTTACTAGGGACGTACCAGTAAATCAGATATGCCAATCATGGAAACACCAATCCATAATACAATTTACAATAGGAGCACTTGCACTTTAACACTAGATAGCAGTGACAAAGTGTGCAGTGACACTAAACCAGCAAAAACAGAATTAAAACCAGGTCAGAAAGCAAAATGACAGGGGGAAACATGGCAAAAGATGCCAGGTCTAACAGTTTTGTCAAGGGATAATGAAATCATTGTACAAAACAAGCCCATTGGATTTGTTAACCCCTTCCATGCGGCGCGAATTTTCGCGCTGTGCGGGGGTTTTTATTAGTGGGCGGGGATTCGATGGCTCACGGCCGTCGTGCGCACACCCCACCGTGACACATGACAGCCGGGAGCTGTCATGAGCATACAAGGGGTTAAAGGTTAACCATATAAATTTACCAAACAAGCCTGGGGGTGGGACCGCAAAGTTAAAAAACAGCATTACCAGTCAGCAAACAAATGGGAGTTACCATGCAAAAGGGGTACTTTCCACCAGATCCCAGAAATATTGGACTGAGTTGGTGACATTCCTTATGGGAACCTGTACTCCAATATATTGTGGGCTATTTCAATAAGCTGCAACGTTTGATATTGCAACTCTCAGTACTTTCAAGTTTTCGACCTGATGAAAAGTCCAACTAATGAACCACGATGACCATGGAATGAGTTTTGTAGAATTGGCAAATATGTTTGAACTGTGATTGCTCAAGAAGATCTCTTGAAAGCTGCATGCAACTTTAAGGAAAGAAGGCTTTGTATGGCGTAGCCACTTTCCTCTTGGGCACTCATCCTGTTAAACATCAGAGGCTTAAAATATTCCCTATTCCTGAGCAAATGAGGTTCTATGGACAGGCTTGCTTCTCATGCAGCTGAATAATCCCTTCCAGTAACCATGTATTGATGTTTGTGCACAATGCAATTATAATATGATCATGATAATGGATTGTGGCATGTTCAAATTAGTCACATTTTCTGCCTATTAATGGTGGATAACATTTTCTTTCTCTGCATCATTCTGCCCAAATTCTATTGCTGAAACCAAGGGTCTCATTTACTCCCTGGTCGCCTGGCCACTATGGATGCCAAAGCATTGCTTCTGCCATCTCAACAAAGGATATAGTGGCAAACCTAACGATCCCCACCAGTATGGCTTGTGCATGGTGATCCAGGCAGGGAAAATCAGTTTGGGAAAGCTCACATTGATAGGTTAAGTCGTTCAATACTGCAGTGAAGGAAGCTTTTCTGGTGGATGGCTGCCAGCAATGTGTTTCCAACAGATGAGCCAGGTGTGGCTGCGTCACCAGAGACTAAGCATTTTCCACCCCAAGAAATTGGCTGGGGAAATCAGGAGGTCAGTGATCAGGAAACTAACCTCTAATGAGAACCCGAGTCTTGTGTCGTTTTATAGATATATATAAAATAAAATACTTTGAACAATCCTAGCTTTATAGCAGTAGTAGTAGTATAAAATCTTAATTCAGTTGTGAGACCATAAAAGCACACAATAAAGTACATTGTATCCAAAATAAAATCACAATCAATAAAATCATTACAGATAAAGCAAATCTGCGTAAAACAAGGACAGTTCACCAGCTCCATAAACAAAATACGAACATATTGAGGTCAAGCATGTGGAGGGCATGCCAATATCAAAGATGACAAAGCAACAGCTGAAAAGTATAAAGCTCACAAGTGCTATCAAAGTTGATATCGGCCACTGTGCACATCTATAAAATGACGACTGATCTATACACTGTAGCATACGATTCCTACCAGTACAGCGGCCCTGCTCAAGTTCTATTGTGAGCAGTTGCTTATGTCTCCAAAATGAATAGGCCACATTACAACGCTTGCGATACATCGCATGCCATTACAACGCAAGTCGTTACAACGACTTGCTGTAGGGGGCGCGCTGGATTTTGGAATAGTATAATTTACTATTCCAACTACAGTCTGTGCAACAGTAGGGAAGGTGTTGGATTTTAAATCCAACACCTTCTGCCCCCTACAGCAAGTCATTGTAACGACTTGCGTTGTAATGGTTTGCGATGTAACAAAGCAGTCGTTGTAATGACCGCTTTGTAATGGCATGCAATGTATCACATGCGATTTAAAGGATGTTTTCCCTCCAAAGTAGTGACCTTCAGGACCAAATGTAACTAATTAGAGGAAGGTATTAAGCGTAAATTTGAGTGACAGTGCAAAATACAGTATAAAAATTACAGTACAAATAGTGTCCAGATCCTATGGTTCGAGGTCCGCTGAAAGTAGAGACAGTTATGGACCACAAACAAAATACTCTTTAATAAAAAAACAATGGCAGGGCCTGACTCATCGAGGTACCACAGTGTTAACAATAGGGTACAATTCAGCTGTTATCACTCCATATGAAGATGTGAATCGTTCACAATCAATGGGAGGCAGGGAATTCATATAAAACACTGCCAGAAGACCCTTCACAGTCGAAAATCATAGATTGTAGTTTTTATTTCCCAACTACTTTGTGCAGTCTAACAAAGGCTGCGAGGAACCTATATACTATATGTGATACTAGTTCAGTTTGTAATAGTTCGAGATACAGTAACGCTGGTCTGAATAATATAATATTAAGGGTTCTGAGCAGTGGGGCCAATATGGTTTTTCTGGGGCCCCTACATAAATCACAGAAAAAAATTAAATGCAGCTTGATTGAGTCGTTTTTGAATTGCATGGGCAAACAGTGATATCTTTGTCCAGTGGGCCTGTGATGGATAGGAGACCAAGAAATTGGCCATATTAAAGCGAAATCTTACTACCTTGGAATGGGAAGCAAGTATGGTTCTATACAGGTGATCGCTTCCTAGACTATCCATGTACTCCACGAATCTACCAGCAGTCTCTGTAGTCCAAACCCAGTTCTGGACATGAGTACACAATCATCGGCATATATAAATACTGTCAGGCCTCTTGTACCAGCCCTGGAGGGGGGTCAGTCTCCATCTCTAACAGGCAGGTCTCAAGGTCATTGATGTAAAGGCTCACGGGTACGCTACTTTGCCTTATGCCCTGCCCAATCTTAATAGAGGTGTGCATTCTCCGTTGGGCCCGTATATCACACTGCCCACTACATCCTTGTGTGGCTTGGATAATATATGTACTGTCCTTGGTTTAGCACCCATGGCCAGCATTTTTGACCATAGTCTACCTCTATCAACATTGTCAAAAGCTGAACCCAGGTCCATAAATGCAAGATATAGGCACCCTCCCTTGATCAGGACATACTTACTAATAAAGAGGTGAAGGTTGAAACAGTGGTCTATAGTCCCCAGCCAACGTCTTAACCGGTGTTGAACTTCTGTTAAAATACCCTCCTCCACTGCCCAAGCCTCATGGTGGTCCATCAGGTTCCTGCCCATCACTTTTGCCATGGAGTCAATAAATGATATTGGGCGGTAATCAGGCTCTTAATGAACATTCGCTGTTTGCAAATATTGTCAAGCAGTAGTCATTATGCTTGCATTGCCTTAGGTTCTCTTGGATTTAGCTACAGTCCAAGTTGTGTTCTTAATCAAATATAATATAATTATTACTTGCATGAAAATCAATAGGTGTTAAAGTTCAGAGTATTGATACTAAGGTACAACACAAAACTTCCGCTCCAAAAAGTCAGCCCATCTGGCCACAACCGCAAAGCAGATGCCACTCCTCTTTTAGGGCGCGAGAGAGACTTAGGACAGCTGGCAGCATTCACATTGCCTTGATCCTATTTGTGCCTTTGTAAAATTATCAAATACGTACATTTTTTACCAGAATGGAACAGACAGATCACTTTTAACTCTTTTCCAAATGAAGTGTGTATGACACCATAAATCTTTTTAGGCAGAAAAACTCTTTCTTCATTGTAAGTGTAGCTGTTATGCCTGCCCAGCAAGGTCAGTGAAATAATAGTCAGTGGAGTAATAAATTCCCCTTTGGGTTTTAGGCTTTTAGCTCCTAGTGTCATTCCCCTTTTTGACATATAAAGTAGTTAGCAGTATTCATCTCCCTCCTCTCCCATTTTCACAATTGGCCGTTTTTCACATGTCAGACTCATCCAGAACCTTCAAATATAAAACATGCTCCTGGGAGAATTCTAAGTTCTTGTGGGAAAGGCAGACATCTTGGGAGTGGCCAGCATAAAGACTGCGTGTTAGAGCAAACAAATGATGGACAGAATGCTGACAATGCAAACATTCTCCCCAGTCAAAAGATCTGGGTTAAATCCATCGTTCTTTTGCCCACTACGCCACCCCAGTTTGGACCCAGCCATATGCAAATCAGTCTTGACCCTGTGCCCCATGGGAACAGTCCAGACCGAACTGCCAGGCCAGGTCCTCCCTGGACCGGAAACAAGCATCCTGGGACCGGTTTCAGGGTATGTCACCCTTCTTCAGCCAGGCTAGCTTGAATCCAGTGGCACAGTGAGCAAGGGACCCACGTCTGGGCATACCCATCCCACTTAGGGCGAAAGGTGTTACAGCAAACAAATGATGGACAGAATGCTGACAATGCAAACATTCTCCCCAGTCAAAAGATCTGGGTTAAATCCATCGTTCTTTTGCCCACTACGCCACCCCAGTTTGGACCCAGCCATATGCAAATCAGTCTTGACCCTGTGCCCCATGGGAACAGTCCAGACCGAACTGCCAGGCCAGGTCCTCCCTGGACCGGAAACAAGCATCCTGGGACCGGTTTCAGGGTATGTCACCCTTCTTCAGCCAGGCTAGCTTGAATCCAGTGGCACAGTGAGCAAGGGACCCACGTCTGGGCATACCCATCCCACTTAGGGCAAAAAGTGTTACAGCAAACAAATGATGGACAGAATGCTGACAATGCAAACATTCTCCCCAGTCAAAAGATCTGGGTTAAATCCATCGTTCTTTTGCCCACTACGCCACCCCAGTTTGGACCCAGCCATATGCAAATCAGTCTTGACCCTGTGCCCCATTTTCACAATTGCCCGTTTTTCACATGTCAGACTCATCCAGAACCTTCAAATATAAAACATGCTCCTGGGAGAATTCTAAGTTCTTGTGGGAAAGGCAGACATCTTGGGAGTGGCCAGCATAAAGACTGCAGCAGAAATAGATCCATTGCTTGTTATTTATAGATCCTGAGGTGAGACGAGGTTCTTAAACTGACAGTTCCATGAACACACGTCCTATAGAGTTGCTGTGTCATCTGCATTCCTGCCGCCTGGTAACTCTGGACATCAACCAGCAAAAAGAAAATACCCAAGAAAGAAAGAACTTTACACCTAGAGTAAGGTATTGTGTGTGCAACAGGAACATATCCCAAGACCTTACCATGTGCACTTTGATAGTTAAGGAACCAGTAGGGCAAGAATCTTTTTTAAGATATACAGTTACTTTTGAACATTTGGAAGGCAAGACCTATAGTTAAGTTTTGCAGTGACTTGTTTGAAGACTCCTAGAATTTTTACAAAAGTGCTACAATCGGTTGCTAAAGACTCTGAAGGCTAATGCTGAGGCATTACTAAGCTGCTATCACAAGTGGTCCTTGTTTTTATTTAGGCCCTACCTTTTCCCCTACAATAAGGGGAAAAAAGCACAACGATTAAAAAAGCCGAGGTAAGACTAGATATATGTTGTATGTATATATTATTGTATGTGTAAGAGTGATGGAAGTGGGGACATTTCAGAAGTGACTGGGAACAACGACCATCCGGAAGTAATCATTTCTTCCATTGCAGAAATTAAAAGAACTACTGCATAAAAATCCACAGATACACATTCAAAAGGAAAGAGAAAATAAATATGTAATTAGATTTTCTCTTAAATGTATAGGGGAAGAACGAAAGGTAATTGATTAGGAAGGAAACAAAAGTAAATTTATGCTCTAGCAAGGACTGAAATGAGTACCCAGCATTGAAGCCCAGTGATTGACAATGGTGAGAAATTGGGCTGTATTGTTGTTGGGAGTCACTGAACGAATTTGGGGTGAAGTTTTCTATGTTCTCAGGGACATAGGTCAGTGGTTCCGACTGCAGAATTAGGATGCGACCGCACATCCATTCTACAATACCAGCTTGTGCTGTGGGCGGAAAAGGCCTGCAGCACAAGCTGCCATTGTAAAATGGATGTTTGTAAACATCCCTGCACCGTGTGGCAGGCACCATGCGGTGCCTGCCACGCGGTGCAGAGATGTTTAGGTGGGCACCATAGGTGCCTCACAGGCTCAATAGCGGAGGGCCAGTGGGGAAAGGGGCACGGCTAGTGGGTCCTCAAAGTCATTTTCCGACAGCCTTTTCAATGTAAAAGACCAACATGGAAGGGCTGTTAGAAAATAACATCATAATCCCAAAGGCGTAGCCGAGGCTGGATCCGCCGTCATTGAAGGATCATGAGTATTTCCGATGCTCTGACGGGCTCAAGGACCCTGTCGAAAAAGCATCGGATGGTCCCTCTGCCCGATGTCTCTGCCCGCTGCATTGTAATGCAGGGGCAGTTCTCGGGTGGACCACAACTGACGGTCGGTCGGTTACAGTCCACCCGACATCATAATCAGCCCCATCATTTCTAAAACTTTTATTTTGAAAAAAATAACGTTCATTGCAATTCTTTTTTAATTAAAAAAAATATTTAAGAAAAAAATTGTCAATTTGTATTTAAATATACTCCATATTTTTAATAGTTGTGAAACATATGCAGAAAACAATGTTTTTGAGTACATTTTTAATAATATACATTTTCAGATTTTTTTCAACATTGTGCATTTTTTACATATTTTTTTGATACATATATTTTCTTAGTGTTATTTAACATAAACATTATTAATATATTAAATAATTTTATATATGTTAAAATAATATTCAATATGTACTTTTCAAATTTTAAATTAAGTTTTGAAACATTGTAGTACATGTGTAATATTTATAACATTTTTAAACTTTTTATTTAACATTTTTGCTATTTTTTCTATCATCCTACAGGAGATTGTCTTTTTTTAAACTTTTATAAGGCCGCCATTTTTTCCTACTGTTAACTACATTTAGTAGTCTATTGGTGTTATTTTGGGTCGTTTTTGGACGGAAGAAGTCGTGGTTGGGTTCTGCTGTTCATCGGTAAAGGTAAGTTAATTTTTACCAATTTCTAAGGTGTTTATAAGGTTGGGGGGATGTAGGAAGGTTGTGTAAATGATGTGTGTGTTGTTATTGACAACCTTATTGTGTGTTTTATTGTTTTTTTAAATGCTATTTTTTGTTGTGTTGTTTTGATATGTGTTGTGGGAAGTAAAGTGTTTTGATATATGTAGTACATGTATTCCTATATATTTTGGTGTAATTTAATATCATGTATGTATTAATTTGGGAATGTAGCATTTTCTACTGGAGGGTGTTTTATTTATTTCTTGCAGCTTTGCATTTCCTAGATGTTTTGAAGGGAAGTTGGATGTTCTGTTTTTTGTTTTAAGGAAATCTGAATTCGTTTTTTATAAACCAATTGTTTTAATATAGATTTCCTTGTTTTTCGCAATTTCTAGGTGATTCTTTTAAAAAGAAATTGGGGGGGTTTATGGAACCTACAGACTGTGAATCACTTTGAGGGAATGCTTTTGTTTACCTATATTTTTGCATTTTTGGTAGGGCTTTTTACTATTGTTTAACTACTTTTTGGTGGATTACTATTTTTAACAATGTGGATTTGGACAGAGATGTGCAGCAACAAAATCATACGTTTATTTCATTTATTTACTGTGGGTGGGAAATGTGATATATTTAAAATAATGTTGTGTTGATATATTTACTGTGTTGTTTTGTTGAAAGTATGTGATGTATTTATTTAATGTGTAGATAGTTTATTTGTTTAATAATTTAAAATATTTTTTAAAATGCCAGTATTAAAACAATTATTTTAATAATTATATCAGTGAGTAATGATTATTTTACAAATTATTTATTCACTGATATAGTAATAATATTTTAATAATATTTAAACAAATATATTTTAATTTTTCGATGTACTATGCTGTAGTTTGTAAGGTGTCTGGTAGGTTTTATATTTGGTTTATAGGATCGATTTGGCTATTAATTCTAAGCAGTCTAGTCCCTTGTTATTTATTAATAGTCTTACTTTGAATTATAGCATCTCATATATTTTTTTGTTTGTTTGCTTAGTTTAGGACAGATTCCTGTAACTGATTGTTCAATTCTAAGTTTGTGGTAGATTTGCCCTTTTTGCAAGGCTTATAGCAATTTGTATAGTGTAGATTAAGTTCCTGCCTAGTGTGGATTGGAAGGCATTATGCCATCCTTCCACTGCATTGTTTATTTTTGCTTCCTGTGCCGAGGTGCTGTTGTGGACTTTCCACTATGGTATCTGGAATTTTGGTTGTTGATGTGTCCTGACATATGCAGTCTGCCATCTGTCTTCAAAGTAGTCCATTGGAGAGTAAGTTTGTCTTCATTATTTTGGTAATAGGGACTTTCTATTAGGATGTTGTAATGGTTGGCTACTTCAGTGACAGGGACGTAGGCCAGTGCAGTCATTTTTTTACATCAAAGATGTTAGACCTGGCATCCTTGGCGTGGTTTTCCCTGACTTTTTGCCTCTACCTCCTGTGTTTTTGATGCTGTGCTGGATTTCATTTTTGCTGGCTTAGATGCTTTGGGCACTTTGGCACTGCTGATCAGTGTCAACGTGCAAGTGCTCCCTGTGTAAATTGGTATTGTGATTGGTTCTCCCCGATTGGCATATTTGTTTTGTTACAACGACTTGCTCTAGATGGCGCTCTAAACTAAGGAATAGTATAATTTACTATTCCAACTCCAGTGTGTGCAACAGTAGGGAAGGGGTTGGAATAGTAAATTATACTATTTCTTAGTTTAGAGCACCATCTAGAGCAAGTCGTTGTAACTACTTGCGTTGTATTGGTACTGCGATGTAACAACGCGGTCGTGGTAACAACCGCGTTGTAAAGGTAATTTGATGTAATGACCATGTTGTTAAGGTTGTTTCCCATAGGACACCCCTATGGTAGGCCCAAGGTACCCCCCTGGGCAGGGTGTAGTGTATGTGAAAGGTAGGACATGTACTGGTGTGTGTAACATGTCCTGATAGTAAAATACTGCCAATTTCGTTTTTTACTATTGAAAGGCTATCTTGCTCCATAGGACAGAATGGGGAATGCTTTGTAACATTTTACAAGCATATCTTCCCATAGGGATAAGATAGAAAAATGGAATTTGCTATCCCTGAACTCAGGATTTAATACCCCATCTTTTAGTAAAGATGGTTTTTAAATTGTGTGTTTGAAAATAGCACTTTTAGAAAGTGGCTAGCTATTTTCTTGTTCAACCATCCTGTGTGCCTCTGCCTGTTTGTGGATTGACTGTCTGGTTTCAGTGTGACAGAGACAGAGGATGTGCATTCCCTGTAGATAGCCTCTGGCAGGGGGGTTGAGGTGTGCCTGGACCTTCCTGGATGACTCAGCCCTAAGCTAAATAGACCCCGGCTGCATATAGAGTGGTGGGAGGACATTTACCTTGCACCTGAATGGAGCCTGTCTCCCTTGCACAATGCTGTCGCCACCTCCTGTGGTCATGCTGCACCAGTAAAGGCAGAACTGGTTTGAACTGGGCTCAGAGCCCCCTGCACAAAGAGAACAAAAACAGTATGGGGTATAAGTATTAGACCTAAAACCCCTGACTTTTAGATCATTCCTGGAATTCAAGAGGAACCTTTGCCAAGGTGAAGAGCTGGAGAGACTGAGGAGAAGTACTGCCTTGCTGTGTGTCTGGGGTTGGCCTGCAGTTGCTGTTTCTGCCAAGGAAAGGAGAAGGACTTTGCTGTGTGCTGTGTCCCCTGTTTGAAGGAGATCTCCAGGGGCCTGAAGTGCGCTGGCCTCCTGTTCTGAAGTCTCAGGGACACAAAGATTTCACCCCCACTCCCTTGAACTCTGCTGCTGTGAGTTCTCACCTGCCAAGAGGTGCCTGTACCAGTTTTGGGCCTCTGGAGGTTGTTGCTGCTGTTTGAGAGCTGGAAGAAAGAAGATACTCAAAGAACTACAGAAATCGACGCATCGCTCTTCTTGCGGCTGTTTTTCCGACACATCTTCATGGTGCGAGAAGAATTTCCACGCATCGCTGCGCCGCTGCGAATACCTCCGCAGCGCCTGTTGCCGCTGCAAGAATCGATGCATCGAGGGGTCGCGGCTGAAGAGGACCGATGTAGTGCCGCTCGACGCCGCTGCATCGATCGCCGACGCATCCCCGGATTTCCACGCATCGTGCCTCTGCCGCAAGTTCTTCCAACGCATCAACTGTGAACCGGAACCGTCATGAAGAATCGACACATCACTCTCCATACAGACCGGATTCGATGCAACTCGTCCTCTGCGTGCCGCAGAACTGTTGCATCGCCTCCCCAAGGTCTCAGAAGTGTCGCAACTCTGCGGCTGTTTGGCTTTGGAACTTTGACGCATCTACAGGTACTTTGGTGAAAAGTCACGCATCCATAGTTTTCTATGGTACAAGTTCTTGAAACCTTTTGAAAGTCATATTTTTAACTGTATGTGTTGGATTTTTGTCGTTTTGGTCTTGTTTAGTTTAGGTAAAGATATTTTATTTTTCTAAACTGGTGTGGTGTTCATTTGTGGTGTTTTCACTGTATTACTCTCAGATAAGCCTGTCTGCTCGTGCCAAGCTACCAAGGGGGTGAGCAAGGGTTATCTAGAGTGTGTATCCCCCTTATCCTGACTAGAAGCAAGGGACCCTATTTGGACAAAGGTACCTGCCTCTGCCAACTAGAGATCCCCATTTCTAACAAAAGAAAAATTGGTTGCTGGTGTACTATTTCACACTTAGGGCCCAAGGCACTGGCAGTCCAAAGACGGCCGTATTATGAGTTGGCCACGGGGCTGGCAGTGTGGAGGCAGGGATCTTGCAGCAGTGATGAGTAATTTTCACAAATATATTGATGCCTCTGTGTGCATTTTGGCTGCAGATGTGTCAGATGCACACAAATGCATGATATATATGGACAAATACCATATACCCATTACCGGGGCTCAGCCCATATGTGAGCAGTCCCAGCAATGGGTATATGGTTTGAAAAGGAGTCACCTGTAGATCACCGCAAACAGGGTCGTTATCCTCGTCGTGAAGATCCTGCTGTGAAGGGCGGACCTGAAGAAAGGGATCCAAGCCGGAATCTGCATGGAAGATAAAGAAAGGGGTGAGTACGCACTGCAAATCCTACGCCACACCACTTTGAAGCAGGAGGTCAGACTACCGCGGTCCGCTCATTGAACAGGCAACTCATAACACGGATGGCGGTCCAGCTTCCCTGTATTGCCCTATGGTGGCTGCCTTTCCCTGACCGAAACCCAGCGGTCGGCAGCCTGCTGGCTGTCTCAGCGGTCCAGCAGCAGTCTACGAAAAGCTGATCCGCCCAAATCAAAATACGGCAGTCCGATTACTGAGCTCACTGCGCTCGTACCACCACTGCCTATACGGCAGCCCACAGGACCCCCAAACTTGGAATAAGACCCTTAGTGCAGATTTCTGTAGGTGACGCCATATACTTTGATTAAAATGGTAATAACATCCCTGTATGGCTGCGTGGGGTATTTTTTTAGGATAGATTAGATCATAGCTTGTGCAGATCCGATTTATAATTTTTTGAGGATAGTAGTTGTTTGCTTGTTGCTTAATATTGTTTAGTAGTTCCATGTAGGCACTGCCTTGTTTGTTTGGAAGTAATGTACACACAAAAGGTATATTAGGTTTCTGAAATTCACCATGTATAGTTGATGGGATAGTTTGGCACACATTTTAAATGATCCTTCCATCATCCATGTTTGACATTGGGCTACTATCAGTAAGTTGTTAGGGGTGGCAAAGATTATTAAACGCTTGTGATTATTTTTATTATCATATAATAGGAAGGGTTCCTTTCTAAGTGTTATTGTAAGGTGTGTTGGTATGTCTACCTCCCTGTATGTTTTTGGAGCAGGTGGGGTGTCGCTGGTGGCCCTTTTATTGCATGTTATGAGGGGTTTTAAGGTGGGTATCAATTGTAAATGGCCTGTTATATGTTCAGGTATGTGAGGTAGTATATATTTGAGTATTTGTGCTATGAGTTCTTGGATACTAGTGCTTGCTTCTCTTATATTTTCTAAACCTTCTCTCACTTCTATCTCTGTTACATTGGAAGGAATGTATGCTCTTTTACATTAATTACTAGAGTTTCTTTAGTAATTGCACTCCCATTACATGCATTAGAATAATATTTTGTACATTTCCAATTAATATGGTCAGTAGAAGCATTTTCGTGAGTGTAGGTGTATCCCATGTAACACAGTAACAATTTCCCCTTCTGTGATGTTATATATTTTGCACCATATGTTATGTCTTTAATTAATGTATTAATATAAATATAAAAAAGTTATTTACTATATGTTGTTTAGTAATATACAGTTAAATATACATTTTCTATTTTTTCCAAAACTTACTTGTCTGTTGTTCAGAGAAGTTTTGTGTTGTTGGAAATTTTTCTTTTAGTAAGCTTCTTCGTGAATCAGGTGTATTTTTCTGTTGGAAGAGAAAAAGTAGTTTTATTTCTTGTATATGTTATATTTTTCATGTTCAACAACATTTAGGTTATTATGAGTTTCAACTGTTGCTGTTGTAGAACGTTTAAAGCAGTTTTTTAGAAATATTTTTTTTCAGTTCTTTGATGTGTAGTTGTCGATGGAGTTTATTTGAGAGCTGGATAATCTGTTTAAAAGGAGAAACGTTAAAGTGTGTGTTAGATATTGTTTAGTAATAATTGTTTTTACAAGTTACAATTATTTAACTTTGTATTTTGAATATAATTGCTACTTATTTGTAGTTGTAGTTGTATATTTGTCTGTTTTGCATGCTTGACTTTTGCAGGGACAAACCGGCAGAGTTCCTCCTCTTCAAATGTTTGGCATTTTTTTAGATAATTTTTGTTGTTTTTACTCTGGCTTTTATATTGTTTGTTTAATTGGTTAAGCTATTTTATTGGTTATAGTCTTGTATAGTTTAATATTATTGGTTGTTTTACCTTGATTTAATTTTTTTTTCAGTTATGTCCTTATTTGGGAGACACTAATTAAGGTTTTTTTATGGTCGTATTTTAGATACGTTAATTTATTTAACATTATATTTATTTATTTTAAGAAAATAAATAATAGTGTTTGCTAATTTAAATATATATTGTATGCAAATGGGATGTAAATATGTGTAATGTATAATTTAGAGGTGTATTCTGTTGATATAGTTTAAATTTAAGATTTTTGTTCAGTAAAATATTATTATTTATTTTTTAATTGTAGTTATTATGGTGGGATATATTTTTTGTTGTTTGTTGGTCTAAATATTGTGTTTTTCATAATTTTTACTGGTATTTACTACTTGTATTAATTATTTTTATGTCGTTGATATTGTTGATTTTGATATTTTTGACATAGTCTATGGTTACTGATATGTGACGATATTTTTGTTTCTGATATTTTTGTTTTCGATATATTTAGGTTTAGAAATGATTGACATTAATATTTATGGGTACGATATAAGTGTTTTTTTTATTAGGTTTAGGGACTCGATATTTTTGTAAACAATATTACATTTTCGATAATTGTGTAAGTTGATATTTATTGGCCCGATATTATGTCAGTGATCCGGTAGTCCTGGGTTTGAATGATGAAACAGGGCACTAGCAGCAGGGCAGGCTGCTGAGGGTTCAAGGCAGACTTCAGGCAGAAAAGCAGTCCTTCCAGGTCCGGCAAAGCAGTCTTGTGGAGTACACAGCATGCCACAGCAGCAGGCATTCCTCTGAAAGTCCTTACGCAGGTCCAGAAAGTGAACGGAAGAGTGAGACTGAGGGTCCTATGTTTCTAGAGGCTATTCTTTGAGGTGCTTGGAATGTCCCGACTCCACTGCCCTAGCTCCAGGCTGGCTGCAGGGGCAATGCAGTGGTGACAAGCCCTGTATGTGAAGTCAGAGCACAGCCTAATGAGTTGCATGTGGGGCTGTGCCCAGCTCTGACCCCCATCCTGCCACCAGATGGCCCATTCAGGCACATCTAATACCTCTCTTATGTGACTGTCTCAGAGGAGTTCACAAAGTCTAACTGCCAACTATACCTAATCATGTGACATAGGACAGCCTGCGGGCACCAACTTGGTAGGGCAGGAAAACACCAACTTTCTATAAGTGGCATTTTCGAAATTGTAGCTTAAAATACGGTTTACCATTAAAGAGGGTTTTTAATTGCAACTACTCAGACACCAAACATGAAATGTTCACTAGTTCCCAATCATAAGTTAGAACTTAAATGTAATAAGGCAACCCAATGTTATCCTATTGGACAGGTAGGCCTCATATTATTGAGACATGAATTTAGGAGTTTTTCACTACCAGGACATGTAAAACCTAAAAGTACATGTCCAACCTTTCAACTACAATTCACCGTGGTCTATGGGCTACCTAGGGCCTACGTTGGAGGTGACTTATATGTAATGAAAGGGGAGTTTAAGGCTTGGCAAGGGGGGTATATTGCCAAGACAAATTGGCAGTCTAAATCTGCATTCAAGCTGCAATGGCAGGCCTGGGACATGTTTTAAGGGGCTACTTATGTGGGTGTCACAATAAGTGCTGCAGGTCCACTTGTAGCATTTAATTTACAGGCATTGGGTATATAGTATACCACTCTATAGAGAACTTATAGGTAAATTTAATGTGCCAATTAGACGGAGCCAATTTTTTCATGTATAGGGGAGGGAACACAAGCACTTTAGCACTGTTTACCACTGTGCACAGAATCCTAAGACCAACAAAACTTGAATCTCAGCAAATGGAAAGGGAAAAAGGCAAACAATTTGGGGGTGACCCTGCGGAGAGGGCCAAGTCCAATAACAACCTGCTCAGAGCAGACAAGGAAGTGCAACTGGGTTTCTATCTCTCTCTGTCCTCCCCTTCCCCATTCTTCTATCAGAAACCTGTGACTGCTGGTTTATAAAATGGTGATACCAGTAGTTTGAAAGGGGAGTTGGGAGATAGCCTCTTGGGAGTTCAGTTCATCCCTGCAGGATAACAACGCAGGCACATAAGGCTAGTACTTATATTTTACAATAGTAACTTGGTCATACTTGGTGAGACTGAACTGAATTTCATATTTATAAAACCCACATTCTCATGAGACTTATTGGTGCTAGGTCTGGTGTAGAAGAATGATAGTTGTAATAGGCACTGACACCACCAAGAATAACAAAACAGACTGATTTAAGAAGTTACCGGAATCCTACATGGCAGGCCTTTTGACGCAAGTCAAAAGTAAGAGAATTCCGAAGCATAGACATCTTAATTGAAAGACACCTCCTGCTACAGTGAGAGCGGTGGTGAAATGGCCCTGAAAACAATATACAGGACTCAGTAGCTACCTGGAATATGCCCCTTTACCCTTGCTTGTTTTATTTCAATAAACAGGAAGTATAGCATAACATTTTAAATGGCTGGCACTTCTTTTGCACAGCCATTTGGTTGATAGACATATTTTTAATGAACCGAGTATATCTTAACTAATTAGCCACAAGCCCTTCTGCTCAAAATTAAATTGACAAACCTAACATAATGCCTTCTTATGTACGATAGTTATTAAAACTCATGTATCATTTTACATCGTATAGTCCTTGATAACCATACCCTGTGAAAATGTAGCAAATATTTTGCTCTGCGTGTTTAATATTTAAATGGAATTTACTGATATTAAAGTCATAATGCATTTTACAGAGATTACCTTGCATTCTAATTACTTTCGGTGGTGAAGAAAACCAAATGGAATTACCTAACGTTTTCTGCAGATGAAAGGAGAGAAATATTTACTACATGAAAACATAATTCAAAGTACTGTATACTTTTTTTTTCTACTGATTAATTTAAATAACTCGCACAGTAGGGCATTTGCTTTTAAACCACCTCTTGTATTTGTTAAGTAAAATGGTCAAAATTTGAATTAAACACAAAACACACACATAAAAAAAATACCCTTCTACTTTTTCTTTTGATTGAGTTAAGCGAAATTCATTTTACAATGCTTGGTTTGATTACATAGTATTCCTTTGTGGGAAAAATTGCTCTCCAACAATATAGATAGAACTATATTTCTGTCTAAAACGTTTAGATTATTATGTTCATGTGCCATTCATATCCTCACAGCCATAATCCCTCTGTCTGTCATCGCCTCATTTCTTTAGTATCTTTCTCACTCTCTTGTGTGTTCCATCTGTCCTCTCTCTCTCTCTGCAGCCCCTATCTCTTTGTTTAAATCTATCTATCTATCTATCTATCTATCTATCTATCTATCTATCTATCTATCTATCTATCTATCTATCTGCCTGCCTGCCTGCCTTCCCGCCTGTCTATCTGTCTATCTATCTATCTACATTGAACATCTTGAGCCAAACATCTGTTAAGTCAGATTCCCTGACAGCTGCGGCCTTTCCATACGGGTGAAGGGGGCCATACATCCTCAACTTTTTCAGAGAAGAAGAGTGTCTGTCAAGCTGAGCAAAGGTCAGCCTGACAGACACTCTTCTTGTTCAGGTCAAGAAGCTAGGAGCTAGACATGCACTAAATTTGCTGGTTTCCTGGCTGCCTAAGCTGAACTTTGCCAGGCTGAAGATTTCACAGGCCTGTGGGTGTGACCTCCTCAGTCTAGCAAAATTGCCTTGAGGCACTCCTCCTCGTGATGAGGGGTTTTGTCACTGATTGCCTCAGATCTGGGCACTTCAGTTTTAAGCCCCGAAGTGCCAAGGGCCGAGTGTCAATAAGTGACACTTCGAACAGAGTGGGGTGGGGTCAGAAGTCACACTGACCCCATTCCACTCTGTGACGAGTGAGGGACTGCTGCCTTTCCCTCATTGGCTGACCCAAGGTCAGCCAATGAGGGAAGGCAGCAGTCCCACTCCTGGAATCTCTGAGGCTTCCACTCCGGGAGCAGGACAGGTACGTTTTATGTTTTTGAATGTTTGAGGAGTGCATGTATGTATAAATGTATGAATTTGTTGTGTGTGTTGTGAACCAGCCGCTACTGTTCCCTGGGAAGCCAGGGAGTTTTGCAAAGGCTATACGTAGTGCTTAATGAAATCCTCCAGTAAGTACAATTTAATGTAATATTACCTAAAGACAGACATTTTCGCAAAAAAAGGATGTACCCCACAAACCCATTCACTGACTTTAATTATGTCTCCTTATAGGCTGATCTGAAGGTGTCACTGTGTTTGACTATGGGCAGGGCCACTGGAGTTATAAGATTGTGAACTTCTGTGATTGTGGCTGCAGTGTTTCTCTTATAATTATCCATTAGCTGCATTTGCCACATAATCCATCATCTGCTGCATAATCTGTAGACTTTAACAAAATAAATTGCTTCTAGCTCAAACTTTCCAGACGTTACTAAAAACATGACGACACGTGTTGCACTATAGTGAAGGGCCCTTTACAAAGCTTAACTGGACAGCTTTCTGTTCCTTATTGCTATATTTGTGTGTTAAACTGGTACCAACGAGATACAAACAAAGACTACCGAGGTAGTATTCCCTCAAGACCTCAATTGCTTTAAATAGCGGCTTCCCAAAGCTCAAAAATGGGGCATAAGAAACATTCTTCTCCACACAAAATAGTTACTTGTTATTACATTTTTTATTTCATTTTTTATTTCTTTTTAAAAACCTTTAGATTTTCACATTTTATAAAAAAAAATTGAAAGTATATGTATATATTTTTCAATTACAACACAATGACTATCATCATTTGTCCAATAATACTGTGCAAGATATACAGAATGATACAACACTTTTAAGGTCACATAAAATGAAATAATGATAATATGATTCAACACATCCCCACACACAGCCGCACCTCTTACAACTCTACAGTCATATCTCTTACACTCAATACATTCACAATATACACCCCAGAGCAACACTGCATGCACAGATGGAAAAGCCGGGTGATAAAATCAACCCTCGGTTGCTGTGCTGGTAGCTGGGGTGTCACACTCTCTCTCTGGTCGACGTACGTTTCAATGGTATATTAGTTTCAAAACCATCTTCTTCAGGACCTATTGTTTGATACTTTGTTACAGGTAATGGGAGGGGGATTAAAAGTGCTGTCACTAATATCCGTATCGTATTCTGTTGAGATACTAATGAACTCAGATAGGTAGTTAGTGGAACCAATACTAGATTTGGGCCTTGCTTGTAAGGGACGATCTCTCAGGCATCTTATATTGTGGTATCCTACAATATGTTAGGATTCTTGATGTCGATCAACACCACTATCAATAATGTGGTGCTTAGATTGCTCAGCACGGTAGTTTGGACGTTCTCTCTCAAAAAACCTTTCTATTTGTCGACCCTTGTCTGGCTTGGTTTACCCTTATTCTGGCCAACCGGCATCCTTATTGTTCTAAGTACTTGCAGTGTGTTACGAAAAACGATTTATTTTATAATATGCACTACTTCTTATATGCCATCCTCAAAGCAATCTCTTACGTAGTACTCATTCAGCACGCCAGCCTTCTTCCGTCAGCCAAGAGCCACTGGAGTTATAAGATTGTGAACTTCTGTGATTGTGGCTGCAGTGTTTCTCTTATAATTATCCATTAGCTGCATTTGCCACATAATCCATCATCTGCTGCATAATCTGTAGACTTTAACAAAATAAATTGCTTCTAGCTCAAACTTTCCAAACGTTACTAAAAACATGACGACACGTGTTGCACTATAGTGAAGGGCCCTTTACAAAGCTTAACTGGACAGCTTTCTGTTCCTTATTGCTATATTTGTGTGTTAAACTGGTACTAACGAGATACAACCAATGATCAGACAGTGTTAACAAGTGTAAAAATTACAAAAAGATGAATTAATGCGATCATAAAGCGTGCCGCATTATGCCACATAATTTGCCTTTTCTTGTCGCATAATTTCCTTAGCTCTGCCATATAATTTGGCCCTCCCCTGACACATAATTCCAGTGGCCCTAACTTTGGGTTGTAGATGTACTTTTAGTAGCCCCATCAACCTGCAGAATCTTGTACTCTGCTATTGACAAAGAACCTTGAGCTGGTCATCCAGTGGTCACACGTATGTGAGATCACTGGTTAAAATACATGCTGATGTTGTTTATTGTCTCCAGGTTGTTTTCTCTTTGTTATATCCTCTGGTTCTTATGTGAGAAATTCGAAGTCTTTAGTTAGTTCTCCGGTTAGTAGAAGATTTGTTGTTTAAACAGACTTAAAGCCAGTGATAGTTATTCTTTCTCCACCGACCTCTGTGTCTCCTTTGTGGTAATGTTTTTGTGAAGGAATTCTTTGCAGCAGATGTCCACTAAGCAGTTCCTCACAATGTTTTGCCTGCATAGCACATCTCTCGCTGGTGATGAGACAGGGATAAAAGTTGTGGTCTTCCTTCATAAATGTGACTATTGCTGATTGGGGGAGGTGGAGTGTCTTTTTCCAAATGCAAAACTGGATTATGTTGAGGGCCTCTGATAGCTGTGATAAAACCCAACTGTTCTACCCAGTTAGGCATCTTTGCAGATATATTGGTCAGGAACACCTGGTACAGGTACATTGTCATTTTTGCACCATGCTTGAGACCAAACCTTTGAATGTTGTTTGTTGCTGCTTCTACATTCAGCAATGTGTTCTCTATTTGTGGTTTCCTTGTATTATTAGCTTAAGTGGATTGTCCAAAGAGGGGCATGCCTCCAAGTAGGATCTCTTCACTTTGTTGACTGTACTCAGGAAAAACATATCATGATCATGAACTTGCACTTACTGAAATGTAATCGTGTTAGTTCTGCAGTAATTGCTACCTCTCCCCATATGAAAATGAAACACATTAGCTGCTCTGCTAAGATCTTAGAGCCGTCAGTGTGCATCAGGAGGGGGGTTTCATGCCTTTTGGGGCCTGATTTAGATCAGATTAGAAAAGTCACCATACAGGTGTGTTTAAAAAAATTCCTAATTCCCACATTAAAAACATATGCAACACACATCATAGGGATAAGTACAATGTAGCATGATGTATAAATTGCACTAGACAAGGTGTAACCTTCTCCTTAGAAATTAACTGGAAAATCAATATATGGCACAAATTAGAAGTATTCAACATATACCTCCAAGTAACATTTCCCCGTGTCTAGTGCAAGTCCTGTACTGTATCCAATTGCAATAATCACAAAATATTACATAGTGATCGGTAATCAAGGTGAAACAAACACACCTGTAGTAACACATCCAAATAAAATGTGTAACATCACTTAGTTGGTGCAAGTGCCCATTACTATGATAAATGCCTGCACCTAAATTCAAATGACCATCACATTAGTTGTTAACCAGTGTATGCACTTAACAATGTAGACATTAAAAGATCTGTTGTATTTGCAATCATGGTAAAGAAAAATAAGTACTTCACATTTTTCTCTGAAACATTGTTACAAATCAAACAAATGCTGCGGAAAATTAATGCCAGGACTATTTTGGTCAAATCAGAAGTATGTATTTATTCACCAAAAATAAGATAAGGCTCTCAAAAGATTAATTAAACCAAATGGCAGTCCATAAAGCAAAACTCCTGTACTGTGTGCAGTGGCACAATACTTGCCTCCAAATACACTGCCAAAGAGAACCTCCTCAGGAAGGGGCATCTAGTGTGCAAACCAGGCACCTACAAGATCTTACATGGGAGGGGGTTTGGGTTTGGGAGGGGGGCCCTTGAGATTGGGAGGGGTGTCCTGGGGTTTAGGGGGTGTGTGGGAGGGGTGCTCTTGCTTTTGGCATGGGTGAGTTGGGATGTGGAAGGGGTACATTTGTGTTTGGTAGGAGCGGCTTGGGAAGTGGAAGGAGTGGTTTGGGGTGTGAAAGGGGTAGATTGGTGTTTGGTATGGAAAGTTTGGGATGTGGAAGAGGTGGGTTGGGGTGTGGTGTGGAAGGGGTAGAGTGGTGTTTGCTAGGGGTGGGTTGGTAATTGGCAGTGTCTAGGGCTAGGGCAAACAGCACACCTTCAATGGGAAAATGGGTAGGGTGTTTGGGAGGGAGTTGGGTTTGGAAGGTAGAGGGAGTTACAGAGTCTCATGTGCATGTGTCTGCTGAGGGTGCAGGTACCTATGGGTCTGAGGTATGTCATGCATGTTTAGGTGTGTCTGTTGTTTGGATGAGTGTGGGTGTTTGAGTATTGTGGGTGTGAATTCTGATGTGTGGGTGGGTGTGTATGGGTGTGCTGTGGAGGTGCTGGGTATGGTTGTGGTGCATGTGGTAGTGGCTGCTGTGTCTGTGGAGGTGCTGGGTGTGGTGCATGTGGGTATGTTGGTGGCTGTGGTGTCTGTGGAGGTGCAGGTGGTGGGGGTGGTGCATGTGGGTGTAGTGGTGACTGTGGTGTCTGTGGAGATGATGGGTGTGGGTATGGTGCATGTGGGTGTGGTGGTAGCTGTGGTGTCTGTGGATGTATTGGTGGTGGGGGTGGCATCTGTATGTTTGGATGGGTGCCTGTGTTTTTTTGTGGTGTTTGTGTTTCTGTGAAGATGTGCTGCTTGTGTCTGTGTGAGTGAGTACATGCAAATGTGTGAGTGTGCGTGGAAAGGGTCTGGGAATAGGGAATTTGGATGTGGATGGGGCGGTAGATGAGGCACAAGGGCTGGATGGTTGGGAGGCTGTGGTCAGTGAGCAAGCTAGACCTTGAAAAGACCTCTGAGGACAAGATATAGCACTATGAATGCCTTCCTGGTAGACTACCATTTGTTGTAATTGGCAGTGAAAACCCTGGATAATAATCAGTAGTGCAGTCTGGCCCACAGAGATGTTCTTGAGGAGGTCAATAGCCTCCTTACTCAGCGGGGGACAGGGGCAGGGAGTGAGGTACCTTGAGCGAAGGAGACGCCATCCCTTTTAGGGAGATGGGTTTGACCAACTGGGGGGAGCAAGAGGGAGGGTGGAGATGGTACTGTGGCTAGCGTACAAGGATGGAGGTGGAATAGATGCAATAGGGTCTGCCACCACTAGAGAGTGCTCGCTGGAGGCCTCCGAAGAAGATGTTGAGTCGCTGGCTGCCTCCATTGCACTCCCCTTACCCTTCCTGCCATTGGGTCCCTTGGTGTCGGTGGTATCAGTACTGGAACCACAGGGCACAGCTGCTTCCCCACCACTGTGGCCAATGTCTCCTCTGCATGCTCCTCATGATGATGAAATGACATATACAATAGTTTTATTGAAACTGTGTAAACAGAACTGATAAAGAACCTTGATCACAAAACATTTCCCAGGTTTTCAAATTTCACCTGCTTCAAGGCTCTCAAACTTTGGTTCTACATTAGCATAAACTAATGAATGAAGGCAACGTTTTCAGAAACCATTTGGTCATAGTTATGACATTCCCCATGTTCGCTCCAATATCATGTATGATCTTGTCTCTTATCCATTGTAATGTCTCTCCAGGAACTGTTTCACACCTCTGAAAGGTTGTCCTTTGTTGTTTAGAATATTGAACTGATGTCACCAAAAAGGGTATCAACCAAAAATACCTTTAACAATGTGTTCACTAGGCCCTAAAATCTGCATACTTTTCATTCTCAATAAGTAAAATATGAATAAATGTGTGTCAACAAATAATGCAATGTTGTACCAATATTAGCATAAACTGAAAGCAGATTACCTTTGTTTGGGCATTTCACAATGGTAACACTTACTTCAAGTCACTAAAGAATATGTCAATTGTCAAAAAATATAAATGAATTCCGCACTGAAGTAGCTTAGCAATGTATCACATACTATGTAGATACCTATGCTGTTGAACACAGTCAGAAACAAATATTTGTGTGGATTGACAAATGGCTTCTACAGCATAAGTAAATACATAGCCCTTGAAACATTTCTAATACACTTCAAACAGAGCAAAAACATCTTCATATTTGACTCCTAAGTATATATAGTTATCTGAACTTTTTTGTCTTTGTGAAATTGCTTCACTAAATATGCTGGCTTTCACTGTGGTCAAAAAGTTGTAGAACATCACAGTAATCATTACATACAATGATTCATATGTAATAATTACTTCAAAGATTGAAATGTAAATCACAATATGCAACATATTACACCTTGATGTATTTAATCATTTGCCTAATGAGTCATGGGTTTAGCCTGATTCTGAGGCTTCCTGATGGGATACTCCTACATATATATTCAATTTTCCAAAATTCCATTTAGTTTCCCATTTTTCTCCATCATTGACTTTTCATCTGGAAATGACAAAGGACATTGAGAAATGGTTTTGGGTATGTGTTACTCTGTCACCAATGTGTACACATTCCTGCCTGTGTTTCATCAAAAATGGTATGCCTATCACAATCATTTGTCCAAAAACAGACTGGCCTACACACATATTTGTGAAGGTGTGAGGCATCATGCCATTGTCACTTTGTACATGTATGAACAGTATTTTTGATGCTAAACACAATTTGAATATGTTTTGCTTCCAAAATGCAGCCATCAATTCTGATGTCACTAATCATTTTGGATCACATGCTCACCAATATGACATTTGGAACATTCACTGTATCATAAGTGCCTAGTTTGTTATGTCACGTGTAATAGGGCTACCATTACTTCATCCACAACAGTGAAGGAGCATCAAACCTGACACAATAAAAGACTATTGACCTGTTTGGTACAACGGTCCCTCATTACATCAAAGAACCTGATGTATATGTGGAGTTTAGGCAGCCATGTGTCTGCTCAGAATGGTCCTTTGGTTGTGAACAGGAATCAGGTGGGATCCTTTCCAAAAAATTAATAGACAAAGCACATTGCCATACACATTGGGCAAAACTTACACCTTAAAGAACTCTTCTTGTGTGTTGGATATGTGTCACCCTCAATGGTGATGGAAAGAATCCTGGCTGTAACACAAAAAAAGTAATCTAACATGAAATTCTGATGAGAACTTACCCCCTTGTTACTGCTATTGGGCCCTCAACTGCCCATTAAACTCTGGATAGGCCACCACAAGAATGCAGGCCATTAGGAGGATCAGGGCGCGCTTCCCACGTTGGGAGGTCTACCCGACCTGGACTTCTGCAGACGTCCTGGTCCTGCATCGTAGGTCCTACCACCTCTTGCAGCAATGGATGTGGCGCCGCTTGTAGATCACCAGGATCTGCACTTTTCTGGCGACGTCCTTTCAAATGTCCTACTTTTGATGGATGTTGACCTCTATGGATACAAAAATTTAAGAAAAAAGAACAGTTTTATGACTTTTTGTTTGTCTGTATTGATGCAGCAAAATGTTTCAACATCTATCACTAGCATGATCTATGAGTTAGCATACAACATGTGTATTTTCACATGCTGACCAAAACCAATATCTTAATACACACTTTTGTAGTGACCTGTTTACTACCCTCATCCCATATCATGACCTACACTCACCAATCTAGGCCTGTGACATCATCAAGCCCAGTGGGTTCCTACATATTCTATGATGTGACCTGCTTCTGATCAATGCAAAAGACTGTGAACTACTGTAGGCTAAACATAAATACTTATGGCACAGTGAATACTGGCCATTGTGAGTAAAGGGCCTGCAGTTTGGACATGGCACACTTTGAAATGGGAGTAAAATTAAATGAAGTGTTAACTCAAGAAATCAGGTAACTCTCCCTTTCAACTGTTATCCATTTAAAAGCATTCAGGGGCATGTTATTATGCACACCTCAAAATTTGAACTAGCAAGGATATATGTTTATAACAGATATATCTCAGAGCTTCACTTGTTTGTCCCTGTGACCCGGGCCCAGCCTGGCCCATGATTCTATCTGAGCACCGCTTACTGTCAGGCCTTGTTATCTGCAGCCTGATGATCATGATGTTACATAAAAAACAGCCTTCCCTGAACTTCTACATAAAGAAATTACCTTGTGCCCATCCAATAAATGACCTCAAGCCTGTGTGGTACTCTGAAGGGGTCTGAGGGCTATTGGTAGCTCCCAAGCAACAGTTTGGAGAGCCTTGATCTAGCATGAGTGATTTGTGGGAGCATACACATAGCTAACATCACTTTAATTTGGTTTGTACAGAAAACATTTTTATGTACAGTTGTAGAAAGTCTATAATGTGTTGTCTAATTTCTATAATGTGAATTTTAAACATATCACATGTAGTTCAAACATATACATGGATATATCTGTACATACACACCAATTAGAATCTAGGGCTTTAAACACACAACACATACTAATTTGTTGTTTTTTCACATTGTAAAGTACTTAGACATCCCCAACATCATTGTCCTCTGTAAGGAACAAAAATATATGACACTTCACATCACTAACTACACTTCACTCGGGAACTCAAAGGGACATTGTAGCCTGTGTTATTGGAAAAACACCAGTTAGACAGATTCCCATATACATTTTAGACATGTAACTGTTATTCTGGTGAGCCATAGAGCTGGCCATACAGGGGGAGGACCTCCTGTGATAGCAAGTCCAGCTCCTCGGGCGAGAAGGCAGGGGCCCTCTCACTTTTTTGACCACAAATGTTTCTCCCAAAGGTAAGTAACAGCAGCAAAAGGGGAGGAGGTCTTGATGGCAGCAGTGTTAGGAGGCAAATTAGCTTTTTTCGCAATGTTAGCCTTTGGCTGTGTCCGTCATGGAGTTTACTGCCCACTACGCAGTCAACTTCGGCCGCTCCCATCTGATTCCAAAGGTCTTAATGGCGAGGTCAGGCACCCGCCTTTTTAGAATTTCAAAATAGTGTGTTTGTGACTGTGCTGAAAATCGATATTTGCGGGGTGTTGTTTACACCTCCGCTGACATATTTTGGGAGGAATTTAAAAAAAAAAATGTGTAAATAATACATTTGAAATGTATTATTTACACATTTTTTAAAGTATTTTTAGACTATAAATGTAATTTGTGACGAAGAAAGGACAAAAAAACAAATGTGTTACTAAAATATATAGTAAAACCATTTATATATTTTGTACAACTACATGACTTCAGTGTTAAATATCAAATATGTTGCTGTGGAAAATGTGAAAAATGTAAAGATGTTTTACCAATGCAGATATATGAACACTGGGAGAGTGAGAAGACAACAGCCTCAGGTGTATCGCCCATTTCCAGACCCTGCCACCATGCAAGAAAGGGATATAATCAAGAAGTTCAGGTTGAATAGGCAAATTATACTGGATTTATGTCATCAGCTGGAGCCAGACCTTAAGCCTCACAACAGAAATCCGACATCTAATAATCCAATTGTCAAACTCATGGCAGTACTTCATTTTGTAACCACAGCATCCTTCCAATACACTGTGGAAGTGTCTGATAGAATGTCACAACCAACTTTCAGTGGTGTGCTACAAGAAGTTATATCTTCAATGATGAGACACATCAACAGCTTCATCCAGTTTCCACGGCAGCAGAATTTAGCCAATGTGAAGGGGGACTTTTACTGTTTGGGTTGCCCACATGTGGTTGGAGCAATTTATGGCACACATATTGCCTCAGTGCCACCACACGCCAGAGAACAGGTCTACCAGAATTGGTAACACTTCCATTCAAAAAAGTGCAAGTTGTCTGCTTACCAGATTTGTTAACCACAAGCATCTGTGCGCGTTTCCCCGGCTCTGCTCATGATTTGTTTCGTAAAATGGAACAGCTCCATACACCTGCAAATGTCACAACTTGGACCTGAAAGGGCCTGGCTTGTTGGTCAGTACAATCTTTCATATTATTGTTTGGCAGATTTCTAGTTGTATAATCTGAAAATGTATCATGTTTTTTGGCAATTTTTTTGTGTTCCATATAGGAGACTCAGCTTATCCCAACTGACCATGGTTGTTGGCACTGCTGAGCAACACGACAACACGCAAGCCGACCGCTTCAATGAGGTCCATGGAAGATCACGGTGGCCAGTGGAGGGGGCTTTTGGGCACCTAAAGGCCAGTTTTGTTGTCTGGACAAAACTGGTGGAGCCCTCCTCTACTCACCCAATAAGGTGTGCCAAATCACAGTGGCCTGCTGCATGCTCCACAGCATCGCCCTGCGATGGAACATCCCTTATACCGCAGAGGATGGCAACCATGAAGAGCCACTGGGTGTGGATCCTGAAATGCCAAATGAAGATGATAGTTGTGAAGAGGAATGAGTTGACTTATGTCAAGATGTCTTTGACAACTTCTTCTCTCATTTCTCTCATGAGTGTAATTATATCTTTACATGTTCTCACTTTCACCATTACACCAGCTATTAATGTGATGATGAGAGAAGTATGTGGTGGTAATTTGCTAGGAAGGGCAAGTTCAGGGAAATTCAGGCCAAAGGTGTTTATTGATCAAAGTTTTGACACATTGACTAGTGTGTTAAGTAACATTGTTTATCTCTGATTGGCTTGTGAAGCCATGTCCTCCAAAAGTTGACTTTGTAATGTGTATATTCTATTATGTTTGATTGGTAATCTTTTTGTTTTGATAAGTTTTTGTTCCTTCATCATGTCACCTTCATTTGGACATTTCAGAGTTGCGACATTGCTACAAATGGTGCTGTTTCAAAGTACAAAGGGAACATGGGTTGATCCTGGGAAAGACAGACAGACTTTGGGTGTACAAATCTTGTACCAAGGCAACTTGCACTGTGATTGAGTGTAAGATTTGAAGATTACATTGGGCTTGTTCCCTATTGTGTTGGCACTAAGGCAATATGTGTGCCATCATTAGCTCAAACCACATGTAGTAGTGGAGCCGAATCATGCCAATCTCCTTTCACATTGGCAAAATCTTCATTGTATGTAAAGTGTTTCTAGCTGTTGATGTGTCTCATCATTGTAGGGCATACTTCAAGTGGCACACCTCTGAAACCGGATTGTGACATTCCACCAGGTACTGAAAGAGTGAATTGGAATTATCCTGTGTCTACAAAATGCAGTGCTGCCAGGTTTTTGTCTATTGGTGTTATTGATGTGAGATTCCTTATGTGAGCCAGAAGATCTGGCTCCAGCTGATGACATGTGTCAATGCCAATTTGCCTATTCAATCTTATTCTTTTGGATGTATCCCCTTTATTCCATGTTGGCCAGGTCTGTAAATGGAAATGTGAACACTGGCACTGAGTATTAGTGTCATGTATGGATTGTTATATTAGTGAAAATGCTGACAGACACTTATTGGTCAAATGGAATAAACACAGTAGTAGATGATTTAATGGTATATTTTTTTGGGAGTCGTGGCTGGGAACTTGAGAATAGCATTGCCTACTTGCTAATGCTCTACTTTTATACACTTTTATTTTTGCCATTGTAAAGTTATGATGGAGGGACACAAATGCATGGATAGAGTTGAGATATACAACACCAGTCTATGAGTTTTTTAGTAGCGAATTTATTTAAGTAAACTTGAAGAAATTATACAGGGTGAAAATGCAAAGCAAACCAAAAAGTGAAGAAGTAAGTCATGGTGAATGAAACCATAGGTGAGTTTCTGGCCCATCACGTCTTGAAACTGATGATAGGCTCCCAACACTTGCTCAATGCTGGTTTGGGTGTGAGTGACAACACACAGAAAGAAGTGAGGCTACTGAAGTCGCAAATTTTATTAAGTGATAATCTAAGATAAAGGTGTAGCAAACTACAATACTTTGTAAAAACTGCCCTCACCCACAACGAATTGTGGCATGCTTCATCATAGGGCTGCTGCGATGACTCAGCGCAGACCAACGCTTGAGGCCGAGCAATAGGGTGGGGAAGACAATACAAACACACAGAAAAGGAAAAAGGATCCAAGAAGAAATAGTGCAGATTATAAGTCTAAAACTAACTAAGGGATATCTTCATAATAGTTTTATTCCTGGACTCCCCTGTCAGGATTAAAAAGGTAATTCATACCCTAGGATGATGGTGAAGTGAGTGTATTAGGCACCCAACACCCTTCCATTCTGCATAAAGGTTGACATGTTTCTGCCAGAATCTGTGTACCGGCATTCATCAGGACTGTCGGATCCCTATGCTAAATTCCCTTACTGCCAATATAACACTACTATATCAGATTTCTCCAGATTACTCCACCTGTATTTAGTGGTAAGGTCCAGTAAACTTACTCCTATTAGGATCTGTAAATGGAAAGAATAAAAAATACAAGTGAAGAGAGTTCTTGTATAAATGCATAAACGAGCAACACAGTGAAACAAGTGACTAACTTCTATATTTGCTACCTTTATTTATTTATAACCCTTTTGGTGCAAAGCAGCCGTACTAATCTTTATAACGTCACCGCTAGTGAGGGACCAATGCCCTTTCTTGCTAGTGATTCCACTAATGCAGGTATCAGAAAAGAAAGCAAATTGTGCTTATATTAAAACAGGTATGAACGCACCTACTCGTATTATATAGGATTTCATGCCCACAACAGTAGTCATGCCAAGACCTTAAACTATGCGCTTGGGTGCCTATGTCACGCAAAACAACTTGGTGCATCTTACCGAGTTTCACTGTGTATATCGCTAGAACTGGCACGAGGGAAGAGGGCGACCCCCTGTAGTCACACACTAGTTGGATAAATTGTTGTTAGATAGGCAAAGTTAGATTCAGGCAAATGCTCTTTCCCCCATGTGCCGCACCCAACCTTTCCCACATAGAACTATAGGGCTCTCGGGTGACAACCCTTACACAGGTACGGTAAAGCAGTCTTGGTTCCTCCCAGCCATTGGAATTGCCAACCGGCCCATTTTAAGTATCACATTCACATCCTGTTGCCACTCGCTGAGTGCCCGTATTCAAGCCTCCCATACCCCTCCTTACGTTATCAAGGGTGGTGTGCCTCCACTTTGTGGTCCCTCCTCGTGCCGTGTAGGTACTTGGCTTCAAGCCGCGAGGGTCCTTGTATGCTGCCTAACTTCCCGTCACGTGTGTCGCGGGGCGTGTGCGTGTGACCCCTAATATCAGGGATCATCTGGTCCCCACGAGACCCCACCTTACACCTCAGGCTGAATGAAGAGGCCCGTGGGAACTTCCCCCAGTTACAGGGCACACCAGATGTGGCTCGTGTGACGTGTGTAGACTCACTGCAAATACCAAGAGTGTAGACGTGGGGTTGAACTACCCCTGGGAACAATGCACGCAAACTAATTGCAATTCTGCAAATGTGATATACATGATCAAATGCCCGTGTGAATTGATCTAAGTGGGAATGACATCAAGGAAAGTGAAAGTGAGAATAATGGAACATAGGAGTAACATCCGTTGTGAAAGGAAAACAACACGCCTCACGACACATTATGCTGAGATGCGTCACACGGTGGAGGATCTATACTGGACAGTATTAGACAAACCCTACATCTCACCCAACACTAGGGACCCCAGCCATACCTTATTCCTATGTGAACAGAAATGGGTTTATAGGCTACGTAGCCATGAGATAGGCCTTAATGACGACATCCCATGGACCTCCCTGAAAAGGCCATGATCAAGGGATCAGAAGTATACTGACAACATGTACTAGCACCTGTGGTGCTGATAACGTAAGGTGGCGCTATGAGTATAAGGTACTGATGACTGTATGCTTGATCCCTGTGGTACCTCTTATTCAATAGCATAACCTGAACTACTGAGTGATGCACGGGGTATATGTCTACTTCTCCACACACTGGTGAATTACACATACGTAATCGCATCACATTACCCGCAAGACAGTGCAGGGTTATCTCTGGTTATTGTCACACGAGTCATGTAGGTTTGAAGAACTATTCCTACACTCTCGGTAGTTGTTTATGTAAGGAAATCGGGAAACGACCATTACAACGCAGTCATTACAACGCACTACATTTACAACGCAGTCATTACAACGCAACTGCCTTTACATCGAATGACATTACAACGCAGCCATTACAACGCGTGTTACTACAACGCATGCCATTACAACGCATGTGACTACAAAGCATGCCATTACAACGCATTATAAGGTAAGTAATGGGGAATAGTAATTTTTAACCCTACACTATCCAACACTTACCCTACTGTTGCACTCACTGGAGTGGGAATAGTAATTTTTACCCCTACACTATCCAACACTTATCCTACTGTTGCACTCACTGGAGTGGAAATAGTAATTTTTACCCCTACACTATCCAACACTTACCCTACTGTTGCACTCACTGGAGTGGGAATAGTAATTTTTACCCCTACACTATCCAACACTTACCCTACTGTTGCCCAAAAAGTATTATGCTTTGTAATGGTATGCGTTGTAATGGTCTGCGTTGTAATGGAATGCGTTGTAAATGTAGTTTCTAAAAATGAGTCGTGATGGCATGCATTGTAAAATCATGCGTTGTAATGGATGTTGCGATGTAAAAACCGCATTGTAAAGGCATGCGTTGTAAATGTTTGCGTTGTAACGTGTCCTATTCAAGGAAATCCCATGGTTGTCCTCTTACTGACATTTAATATCCCCTGCGATGTCGCACTTCAGAGCTAAGAGGGATATATTAGATTTGTATAGTGACCATACTTGGTCCTGGTTGAATATTTCCCTTTATTTGCACTTATAAAATCAATATGAGAAAGTCCCGACATTTTCGCTCATGTATGAGCGCTCCACCATTTGGCACCGGTCAATTCAGGATATGAGCGTTCTAACTGTCAGCAGCATGTGTACGCACGGGCATGGTGATGTCACATGCTCACGCCCGATGTCACATGCACACAACCCCGCGACACACGTGACGGGAAGTCAGACAGTATACAAGGACCCTCGCGGCTTGGAGCCGGGTACCTGCACGGCACCAGGAGGGACCACAAAGTGGAGGCGCACCACCCTTGATAACGTAAGAAGGGGTATGAGAGGCTTGAATACGGGCACTCAGCGAGTGGCAACAGGATGTGAACGCGATACATAAAACGGGCCAGTTGGCAAATCCAATGGCTGGGAGGAACCAAGACTGATTTACCGTACCCATGTAAGGGTTGTCACCCGAGAGCCCTATAGTTCTATGTGGGACAGGATGTGTGCGGCACATGGGAGAAAGAGCATTTGCCTGAATCTAACGTTGCCTATCTAACAACAATTTCTCCAACTAGTGTGTGACTACAGGGGGTCGCTCTCTTCCCTCGTGCCAGTTCTAGCGATATACACAGTGAAACTCGATAAGATGCACTGAGTTGTTTTGTGTGACATAGGCACCTAAGCGGATAGTTTTTAAGGTCTTGGCATGACTACTGTTGTGGGCATGATTTCCTATATAATACGAGTAGGTGTGTTCATACCTGTTTTAATATAGACACAATTTTCTTTCTTTTCTGATACCTGAAATAGTGGAATCACTAGCTAGAAAGGGCATTGTTCCCTCACTAGCGGTGACGCTATAACGATTAGTACGGTCGCTTCGCACCAAAAGGGTTATAAATAAATAAAAGTAGCAACTATAGCACTTAGTCCCTTGTTTCACTTTTTGCTCGTTTATGCATTTATACAAGAATTTTCTTCACTTGTATTTTTTATCCTTTCCATTTACAGATCGTAATAGGACTATGTTTACTGGACCTTACCACTAAATATAGGTAGAGTAATCTGGAGAAATCTGATATACTAGTGGTATATTGGCAGTAAGGGAATTTAGCATAGGGATCCGACAGCCCTGATGAATGCTGGTAGAGACACAGATTCCGGCAGAAACATGTTGACCTTTATGCAGAACGGAGGGGTGTTGGGTGCCTTATACACTCACTTCACCACCATCCTAGGGTATGAATTACCTTTTTAATCCTGACAGGGGAGTCCAAGAATAAAACTATTATGAGGATATCCCTTAGTTTTAGACTTATAATCTGCACTATTTCTTCTTGGATAATTTTTCCTTTTCTGTGTATTTGTAGTGTCTTCCCCACCCTATTGCTCCGCCTCAAGCGTTGGTCTGCGCTGAGGCGTCGTAGCAGCCCTATGATGAAGCATGTCATAATTTGTTGTGGGTGAGGGCAGTTTTTACAAAGTATTTACTTTGCTACACCTTTATCTTAGATTATCACTTAATAAAATTTGCGACTTCAGTAGCCTTACTTCTTTCTGTGTGTTGATACTTACCCTGAGGAGGTCGAAGTAAGGTGCTATCCTCCTCTCCCTTCTTTTTGTGTAGAGCCCGGGTGTGAGTGACCCCAGTGGCCTCACGATGCTGGCCCACATTATCCCTCCCACGACCCCTAACCCCACTACCTTGTACCCTTGGCCCAGTGTGCCCCATCCTGTTGGATCCTGGGTGAGCTGGAGCTGGTGGTTCTGTGGTGTCAACATTACCCAGGACTGGGAGGCACACAATTAATACTGCAGTGGTAGGAACACAAGAAGTGGAGCCCTCAGTTAGCTGAGGCTTTACAGCTGAGGTTAGTGGCCTGGGCCAAGTGAGACTCACTGAAGACGGCTTCCAATGCTGATCAGATGGACCAGGTTCCTCACCGTCTTCCATATTACCAGGAATGTTGTCCACACTGACAGCTTGATCCTGGGCTGGAGTAGAGGTCTCTTCAGAGGCAGATTCCTGGCCACGTGGTCTGGCAGTTGGACCTATTGAGAACATTTTTGTCAGTAAAATTGTGTATTATACATCCAAATCTTTTGAGACAAACAATGCAGATAAATAAAAGTAAAAAGATGTAGAGAATATTATGATGATAGTTTTCAGTGGAATTGAACATATTACCCTAATTGTTAGCAATTTCAAACAGTACAACTTCAAATGAGCAGGAATAAGATGTCCTGAAATGTTTATGAAATGATGAGGAAGTATATCTTCCACCCATTCAGCCCAAGTCAGTGGAGAGGTGAAATGTGTTCTTTGACAATTCCAAAGCCTAGCTGACTCCAAAACAGACATTTACACAACTTGGATGGATGTTTGGCATTAATCATTATGTGAACAGTACAGAGTCCATTTTTGCAATTACCACTTATATTCAGCATAGAAATTTTCATACCTTACAATTTATTGGTCAACACAGTTTCATTTGTGAAACTCATGACATCAGTTCAATTGTTTGAGAAGAACAGGACAACATTAAGAAAACAGCACAAACCATTTTCAAAAGATAGCATTGAATAGGGATTGATCACTACATGACTGCTTACCATATGTTGAAATCTGTTAGACAAGAGAGAATGAGCAATATGACATAGTAATACTGCTTTGACAAAATAGAACCAGGGCATCATGGTAGTTGCAGTCATTTCAAAGACAACCTCCCAACACTTGCAAAATGGTTAGTGAAACTTACCTGTGGAAATTATGCAGTTGAAATGGGACAGACACTAACAATATGATACACATATGTGTAATGGGTTATTTGGTGTTGTAACACTTACAGGCACCATGCCATCATGTAACATAATGGAGATTGACACATGTAACCTTAGGTGCAACACAGTAGATTCACACAAATAAACCAAATGATCTGATACTGATAGTTTGATGTTTATCTGTTATGAAAATATGTGCAGAGCACATTGGCAACAGCTGTGTCGGGCGCACTCCGGTCCGGACGTCCCGACAAGCAGTACCTTTAATGGGTGAAGCGTACAGCCTTTAAGACTGTGAGCTGCACCATGAACGACTGCTCGTCATTCCGAACCCTGACCAGCTTACCTGCTGCTGTTGTGTCCACGTCTCAGCATCTCTTCTGACTGATCCTGCTCTTCAGCTCTTCCGCGTCCCTTTTGGTCGGTGTTGGTGCATCTGGCTCATCCACTCACGTTGCGTTCTTCATTGTAGATTCTTCTTGAATTCTCCCTCCTACCGCCACACATGAAATACAGAGAAGAAAGACAATTAAAATCTGGAAAACTCTTCAACTGGGTAACGCGCTGCTGCACCTGGAAATATACAAACAAAAATACTTATCTGAACACTTGTTGCCAGACTTAGACTAAGTTCACTGTGCTAGAAGTTTAATGCCTTTAAAAAAGGAAAACAATCAGTAGTGCTAATAATATTGTAATTTGAAAATGCTCAAATTTTGAATATTTTAGTTTGTTAATATTATTAACATGAAGATGTGAGGTACATTATCTTTTTTGTTGACATGAATTATGAGCGTTTGAATTCGCATGAGAGAATAATTTAAGAAATGTAACTTTCAATAGAAAATTCTGCCTAAGTGCATAAATTATATATAATCCCTCTTATCTGATGTTCCTGAAGCTTATGAGCACCTTGGGAAACAGTTAATACAAGAAGTCAATGGAGTTCACAGAACAATATAGGGAAGAGTGAAAGGCATTAAAACACAGTTTAACCAAATATGTGAGATAAATATTATATAAATTAGATCTTATATTGTGGTGCCTTCATTACAGATGCATCTAACGCATACATGGAAACACCGGTATACCTGATTAAAGGGAGAAGATATTTCTAGGTAATTAGATTAGGTTATTTAAAAAAATATAGCCAGTGTGATACAGTGATAAATGAATACTAAAACATTGTTATTTGTGAAGTAGAAACAAGAAGGTCAAGACACCATAGAAGTCTAGATGTGGTACAGTGACGACTACCAGCTCATGTCCCTTCATTCCCTTGGGTCAGGTAGGATCCGTATTACTGATCTACTTGATCTATAGGGAAGTTGGGAGTTTATGGTGTATCCATTTCACTCCTGTGAATCAAGTCTGGTAAGAGTCTGACAGGCTGAGTTGAGAACAAACAGGACATGGAGGTTTAGTGAGACTTTGTAAAGTGTAACTTACCAGACTCCACTCTACTAGGGATTCCTGTCAAACCTTCAGGATGTAGGGTCTGCAATATCTTCTCTTCCCAGGGCATGAGTTGCAAGGCGGGCCTAGGAGAACCACCACCAGTCCTCTAGGACTCCATGTGATGCTTGGAGGTCAGGGAATGCATCCTCTCCTGAAGGTCGTTCCACCTCTTCCGAATTTCCTCCTGTGTGCACATATTGTTAGCTACATCATTCATTCTGTCGACTATTCTGACCCACATTTGCCTTTTCTAAGATAGGGGTGTATTTTGGACTTGGGCTCCAAACAATTGTGGCTCTACTCTTATGATTTTATCTACCATGACTGACAATTCTCCCTCACTAAAATGCATTTTTTTGGGGCCTGGCATTGTGCAAAAAAATATGATTAAATAAAAAATTAACCACAAGGTAATAAATGAACGGAGATGAAGGGAAAAGAAACACGGAAAAGGACCAAAATATCCTCACTTAACCCGCAAAATCTCTGCTAGAAAATGTTGTGGTGCAGTGGAATGGCAAAGGATTATGGTCTAAAATGGAGTGTGTTTTATAGTGTGGTATGCAGGTGTTTCCATTTGGCCAATAAACATCAGGTGTGTTCTACTAGTATCCATCCAATGGCCACAGTGATGGTGCTTTGTTGAGCACGTACCACAACAGACTCCCTCTGTCAGGGAACAGCCCCTAGGAGACTGCCAGCAGAACTGTGAAATCTAAATCTGCTCCGTGGGAACCTGCCGGCCTGATGGCGATGGAGTGCTATTTGCCAGCATTGGAGTCTGCTGCATCATCAGCGGTGTGCTCTGACCGCGATGGGAAAAACTCTGTTGACACGGATGGGTAGTCAGCCTGCATACATCTAAATACGGCGGGTGAAGGACCATCGACTTGGCGGAGTACTTGGGACTGCCGCTGGATGGTGGCAAGTCCATGAAGATCTAAATCAGGCCCTAGGTCTTGGCACATCTTTTGAGTTGCAATGTAGATTTTCCAGAAACTCATTGGTGAACATGTTGAGTGATTTGTATTAGCTTCACCGTCCAAATAACTGCTAAGACCCTCCTCATTTTCTATGGTGACCACAATGGGTTAGTAAAACAGAAACAACTTCTCTTCAAAGTGAGACTTGAAATGCACCTACATAGAAACTCTCCATTAGCAAAACTACAAAGACCACACAGGAAGCACTATACACAGTCTTAAAGTCTTAAATATACCAGTGTCTCCTCTTCACACACCATAAACAAACTGCTGATTATTTAGCTACCCATAAAAAGCAGGAGAGCAGCTCCAACAAGGCGAACTTTGACCAAATAAATAAACTTGCAGAGTTCTCTATCTTCGTGTAAATTGGGCACTGTGGTTAGCCTTACCATATACCTGAAACCAAAACAAGAGTGTTGTTAATTGACCACACGTGAACAAGGCAAATGAGGAAACACATCCAATAAATAATGAGTTCAAATATAAACAAAAGTTCAGTCCTAAACAGGCTTAAGGCCAAGTTGAAAGTAAATCTCCTATCCCAATTGAGATGCTTTTCTTTCTGTAGCTTGATCCCACTAAATTTGCAGTGCATGCTGAGAACACATTGCAACCACAGTTGCTGATTAACCCAGCCCATCCACTGGTGAAAAACAGAAGCTGACAGCTTATGCTCACTGGCTAATTTGATAGCAGGGCACAAGGGTCATATGGAGTCACAAATTAGGGCCCATAACAATATGATCCACACAGCTTTCCTTCTTAGACTTAAGTTCTGAACTTTACTTGTAGCAAATGTCCCACAAGCACAACAGTGCAGCTCTAAATGTTTCAGAGGCTCTACTTTGGACCGGTGAAGCAGCCTCAACACTCTTATAGCCCAAACTCCAATGCTGAAAGCACTGTTCTGCTTCCTTTGCTACCTCATTTTAAATTGTGGTACTGATGAGGTGAGTGGAATCATTGTTCTTTGTTGAAAGTACTTTTCAGCCTTTAATCTTTCATAGGATAAACTTCACAGAAGCAGCTTCATTGCCAATATTGTCCACATATTGTAAATTTGGCAAATTAAAACAAATCTATTCTGTAACTTCGCATGTTCTAGTTACATGTAGTGTAAACCCTACCTGCAGCAGTGCTGGCCGTCCATAGTTCATTTTCAGTTTAGCCACACCAATGGATACTTGGTAGAACCCTCATGTACAACACTCTCCCACATCAAACATTCCAAAGCATTGGCCAGTGGCAGTACAGCAGAGGCTGGTTTGTCTTGTGACAGCAGATGGTCAGACATTCCAAATGTCCATGCAGGTAAGTCTGGTTTTAGGTTTAGGTTTTTGGGCATTTGAATGTGGGTTCATCTGTAAATGTTTGGGAAATCTTAGAAACACATTTGTAGGTATCCACAAACTTGTTGTGAGTAGTTTCCCATGCTGTGAATAGCTGTAGAAATATTCCAGTCAAGAGTAGGAATAAATCAGTATTCAGGAAAAAGAGAGATCACCCAAAAGTTAATGACTGTATAGAGGAAAGGCCTTCTCTATGGAAAATAATATTTTTCTGGTGGAGTAGCAAAAAACAAGTTAAAGTACAGATGCATCAGAGAAAAACGTTAGTGCATGCAGGAATGTAGTCTTCAATATGTGTTACTGTGTGAATGGATTTACATGTAAGTACTCCTCGAACTGGAGCAAATGCAGCATCTCAGAGCACTCCTAGAATACTTTTGACATTTACATTGAAATTTTACATGTCCTCAAACATAGAGGTAATCCTACTGTAGTAAATTACCGACTTTTATTCCCCTAAGAATTGTGAATTGGACCCAAGAGGTTCAAAATCCTCAGAATGAGTGCTTTCCAAAAAATCAGGCATCAACATTTTATATGGCAGATAATCGATATAAGCATCAAGGGTCTCATTTATGAGCAATTACCATTGGGCAGGGCCGTATTTCTTCTTGCTGCGCTGCCCTACGCCAATGTGAAAGGGCAGGAATGCACTGTATTTATGAAATACAGTGCTTTTGTGTCCTTTCCCCCTGTGATGACACATAATTTGCTGCCTAGAGCTAACGTAGGCACCCTTGCACCATGGTGCAAGGGTGCCTCTATTGCAGGCAGGGTTGTTTTTGTGCAGGAAGGGCCCCTGCACAAAAACAATCCCAAACTAGCCCTTATAATTCCTATCTTCAGCTCCTTCTTACTATAACATAAAACATTTGTGGAATCACTAATATCAATATTCTCATCAAGCTCTTTTAGGAGATTATTGACATATGCCGGTCATGGGATTTTTTTTCTATAATCGAGGGTCAAACTATGGGCTATAATATCCTAAGTGAATTTAGTTCCAGTTTTACCCCAAATCCCATGCCAAACAATGAGTGGGCTGACACTGATACAGTCCTCAATATAGGGAACTGCTAACTCTTTGTGTGCTATGTAAGAAGGGGTTGAATTTGGAACTGCTAATAGAAGATATTCCCTTGGTTCTGGAGTAAAGCACAATTGGTCTTTTCCCATAGTGCAGGGCCATAGCAAGCACAAGTTAAACACCTGCTCTTATAAAGGGTCAAGATCTCTCTAATTGGTCTATTGGTCATTTTGGCAGAGAATCTAAAAATGTCCTCTATTCATAATAAAAATTGTAATCTACTTATTTCTAACTGCGGGCCCCAATGTCCATTAGATGTAAAATGCATGCCCAAATACGTAAACGTGTGGGTTTCAGCTATTGGTTACCTCTTAACATGCTGTCTTCTAGTTTTTGATTTCCCTTTCCCAAATACCATTGTATATGTTTTTTTAAAGTTTAACTTTAGGTCATTTTCTTCCATGTATGCAGAGAAGTTTTCAATTAGGCACTGAAAGCAACTTGTGGTTCTGAACAACAGAACCACCTCATCTGTGCACAATCCTACAGGGTTTGGTTGTTTGCCAACTTTGGGTATGTCAACATTCAACTTTTGCAATGACTCATAAACCCTGTTAACACAGAGGGAAAACAATAGCGAGGCAACGACACAGCCTTGTTTAATTCCACATGTAACCCTAATACATGACGTACACTCACGTCTTATCCCATAACGCACCCAAGCAGATAAATGTTTATATATTTTCGATAGCTAATTATTAATCTCTCTAAGGGCACCCATTTTCTCCAGTGTCTGCCATAATTTTGCATGGTTAACCAAGGCGAAAGCACTTGTTAAATCTTCCTTCTTGAAAATCGGGACGATAACACTTTCTGTCTAAGTTGCAAACCAAAATCCACTAGCTGATGCATTACACACTCTTAACAAGATTTCTACCCAAAAGGAGATATCTGATTTCAAAGTATCTATGAGTACCCCGTCGGAACCAAGTGCTTTCCCATGAGTACATTTGTCTACAACAATCGTTATCTCTTCCAGGGTAAGAGGCATCACATTTGGCCAATCTATCATTACTAACTTTATATCATGAACAGGTAAACTATCATAATTGGGGTTAAATATCTCACCAAAATAACTCAACCAATTCGAGGGTTGCACTAACGTCTCTATCGTGGCAGTGGTTTGATCTTTAAAAAAGGGATGATTTATTGTTTTCCAGAATAGTGTTGCATACCGTGTATCTGCTGCCTGTATTAATTTTCCCCAGACTTCCTCCTGATTCACAATTCTTCTTTTAGCTAAAACCTGTTTATAAAAATTCCTCAAGGTTTTGATCTTTTCACTATGTCTAGGGTTGTCTTTCAAAGCTTTCTTGGGATCCTGATTTGCTTTTGAGCACTGGTGATCAAACCAACTAGAGCTTTTCTTAAAGTTCTGCATTGGTTTTTAGCTTTCCTGCAATTGCAGCTGTGATATTACAAAAGGCCATGATAATACAGGAGTCAGTGGTATTCCTCGCCGTACATATTTTAAAATCTTGGTGGTTTTCATGTACTATTTTATCAAAGAAGGAGGACACATTAACACCGGACCTGGTAATGCTTATGCCATTATTTCCTGGGGTTTAGATGTCTGTGGCTAAGCAGACCCCCACCTGGTATTTTGTCATGAGCCTAAGAGTCAGAATTTATGGATGGTGATCACTAAAGGAACTTTCAACAGCCTCAAATTTTTCTATCAGACTGAGGCCTATTTCAGAAACCAAAATGTGATCAACAGTAGAACAATATCTATGACCTTCATAAGTTGGGACACTGACTTATCCTACAGTGCATGGTTGCTCCAAGAGCTCTCAATTATACTTATGCCTTATCCCATTGATAGTCTCAATGTAGAGATCATGAGGAAAATGAGGATGGACTTCACCATGATCAGCCCTATATCCACAAATTTTCCCTTCTAAAACATCACATTTTCTGCAGTTGAAATCACCAGCCCAGATATATACACAATCATGTTTGATGCATTTTGTAAATATACCCAATGCCTTTTCTAAGGCCATGACAACCTAATTTCTGGTATTATCCAAAATATTGTTATAGAAATTAATGAACAATATATTCAATCTTTCAACAGTTTGAAACCATAATAAGAGGAAGAACGGTGACTTAATATACATTTTTTTAGAGTCAATGGGGATTAAGTAGATATCAAGGTGGCTAAACCTCCTTTTGCCCTTCCATTTTGTGAGGGGGTATATGGTGTTATAACTGAAGAATATCCCTCAATGTAAACATTCCCTGTATGCCATGTTTCTTGTAGAGAAATCAGATGGCAATTTTAACCATGTCCAGCTAGGCTTCATCCTCCATCTTATTTCTAATCCCAGCAATGTTCCATGCTGTAATGACCAGTTTTTTATTCAGCAGAGTCGTTTTTGTGATAATCTCAGGGATGGTTACAATTACCGGGGGAGATTTTATACTCAAAACTGTATTACTTCTTCTAAGTGGGGCAATCTGTTTGATGTTAATAATGGAGTATACCAATCTGTACAGGGGTAACCTGTAATGGTATTAATAGGTTTTTCAGCACCTGATTTATAAAATAACCCAAGTGGTTCTGCTGCAATAACTCCTGGTCAGCTCTCTGTCATCCTTTGCCTATGAAAGAAATCTCTGAGCAGGGCTTCAACCATCATTGGGGGATGAACATTTACAGCAACACAATCCCTTTACACAATTTCCTTGAAAAGCCAACCCAATTCACTCTGCTTATCATTATGAGTTCCTATTAGAAATGGTTTGTACTATGACTATTATTTTTTGAGAACCAATAAACAACTTTGTTTTCAAGTCCCTCAATGACTCATTAACATTGCTGGTACATCTTTCAAAACAATTATATATGGCGTTGCCTGAGGCAATAGGTGCAAAGAGCCTTGAGCATTCCTTGTGTGTCTGTAGGTTGCAGCTTCCATATCGCCATTAGTGTTACTATTGGTATTCATAAGGGCAGACCCAGTTGTTGTTATATGTTGTTATATCCCTTACTTGACGTGGTACAACTAAACCAGTTAAAATGTTATTGGCCTCCCCACTTGAAGAATGTCCTATAAGTTCCTTAGTAACCGGTTCCGGAATGGTATGCTCGATAGGATGAGTTGAGCCAGAGACCTTGCCAGGAAGTATTACATCTCTAACCAATTTCTAGATCAATTCAACATCATTATTAGCCACTTTTATTTCAGCCATAAGTCTTCTTTCAATGGTATCTATTTTAGCATGAAACTTTTTAATAAGCCCTCCAAACTTTTGATGTTATTTGGTGCTAATTCACCATCCATTCTGTGTGCTTTTACATTCCTTGTTTTAGGTTTCACTGTTTTATCTTGAGCATTGGACCTAATTAATAGTGCTTCTGTTGGCTGATTGCTTTTTTAGCAGGGGAGGGAATAAATTCAGTTCTGTGTGACAAAACAGATATCTCTAATGGAGATGCCAATACACAGGGCGCCTTGGTTGTATTGTGCAAAGGATAAGTATTTTTCCCAGGGCAGCTAGTGTCATTTGCTCCACTTTCTAAAATAATTATTTCTGTCCTAGCTTCTTCGAAGGCTGCATTCAGGGCTGTCTTGGTGTAGGCCAAGCATTCCTCTGCATTCACTATTTTGCTATTGTTTAGTCCCATTGCATTAGTTAAATAGTTTGTTGTTGATTTGCTAGCTCCTGCCGTTTTTTCCCCTTTCCCACAGAACTTGATAGCAGTTTCCATTTTCCTATAATGGGGTTTGATTGATACAAAAAATGGCACGGTCAAAGATGTGTTTAAAGGGGCTGATAGGAGCTTCTTACCTTTGGCTTTAATCCAAAAACCAAGAGGGGGGGCCCAGCTCAGCCTCATCCGGCCGGTCTTGGCTTGGTCTTCGCCAGGGTATGCGCCCGAATATGTCCTGCGCTGTGAGGGGAGAGGCTGTGCTATGAAGAGCATTGTCAATGTGCCCCCCCCGTCTGCAGCTGCAGCCAACCAGGTAGTCGAGATGAGCACTGGGACGGCGAGTCCTACCAACGCAGAACACAGTTCAAACAGCAGAGTCCTGCGCTGCGAGTGTGTGTGGGGGGGGGGGCTGCGCTATGAAGCACGATGTCAAAGTGGCTCCCCCTTTCATCAGCTGCGGGCAATCAGGCAGTCGAGAAGGCACCTTAAACCGCGATTCCCACCAGGGCAGAGCACAGTGCAAACACCAGCAGAGTTTGTGTGCCTGTTTTATGGTCTGTGTTATATCCTTAGTTCAATGCTAGTCATACCCTGCCTGTAGAACCTTGCTATGATGTCATCTTATGGAATGTTAGCGGTCAATGTTCACAGTTGGCTGGGCTGAGCAGCATGCTGGCTGCTCCTGGTGGGGTCTCCTTCTGGTCTTGATCTGATCTTGTTATGGTCTTGTTCTAATCTTCAATAAATCTACTTGAACTATACCAACCTTCGTGGACTCAATCACTACAAGTTTTTGGCGACGAGCTTGAAAAAGAACCTGTACCTACCACCTCTTCAGGACCTCTTACAACTCTAAAAACACAGGACCTACTGCAACTCAAGCGAAGCTAAGTCAACTGCCATTGTGACCCCACCAGTGACCTCCCATCGGTCGCCCACAGCAGTCTGCCAGTCGTTCCTGTGCCTATGGGGAAGTGCCACTACAGGAGCTGCCCATTCAACCTTGGGCGTCTACTCCCCATCATCTCTACGCATCTTATCCTGTGCCTTCAGTGAGGGTAAGCCTGACACTCTTCAAGCCTGCCAACATCTGCGCCTACCAACTCCTGCATCCTATGTTGTGTCTGTGTCCTGTGCTGTGCTTTCACTGAGGGTAACCCTGACAAGCCTGACAAGCCTCTGAGGGTAAGCTCTTCAAGCCTTCCAACGTCTCTGTCCTGTGCTCTGGGCAAGAAGTGTGCTGTATGCTGCGCTTTCACTGGCAAAGTTCTTTTATTTGGACATCCTACTTGTGTGGGGCAGTTTTTCGAGCGACAACCCTCTCAGGCACAGCAGAGCTTTTCATAAGCTTGGGTGAGCGGTTTCGCTGCGCTGCTTTGCCCTCCCATGTCCCCAAAGTGACTGTCGGAGGAACTCGTTGTATTTGGGAAGGCATTTGGTCTTCATGTCTGTTTAAGCAACCTATACCCAATGGGACTTTTATAAAGTGAGGCAACGGCATGTCTTTGATTGTTAGGCAACTTTCATATTGGGTTTGCCTCACTTTACCAACCGCCGCGCTTTCTTTTAAAAATGTGGCACGAGTCAGAACCAGAGCGCGCTCACCTTCTTTTTCTGCAAGTGCCTGTGACGGCCTTCGTTCTCCCTGCCGGATGCTCTTGGAGGTTCCCTGCTTGCACGCACGCGCCGTGAGCCACCTCGCACTGCGTAGCCAACGTGCCGCCATGTCTTGGTTGGCTGCCACTCCAAAGGCTGTTCCTGTTTCATTACGCCAACCACGTCTAGTGCGGCATTTACGTGAAGATTATTTTCCCTTTGGCTTCATGCTCTGACTGTTCCTGCTTGTTAGTTTGTCCTACGATCACCGTCGTGGGATCTGCTTTGAGTTTCTGCGGTGAGTGACTGATTACTCTTCTGGAGTCATATTCGATTTTTACACTGTGTGATAACTGACTAAGGATGTTCATTGCTTCACGTCTCTTCAAGCTGTAAGACCCAGACTCAGCGTGTCATCACATCAACTACTCTGCGGTGACACGCACACTTGATGTACTTATTGCAAGTTTACTCCGCTAGTCATTACAAATTGTATAGGGTGCCTGGTTCTAAATTGTACCTTTTTTTTTTTTTTCGCATATTTTTCAATTTCGCTGCTAGTTTGCCGAATTCCTTTATTTAGGTGACATGTCACAGTCTTGGCAATACGTGTAATTGTCTCTCTTGTGTAGCACATTCTTTTTGCATACATTCTCATGTATAGTGGCATGTTTTCCTCTTTTGGTATCTTTACAATTACGCATTTTCTTGATCTGCTTCCCTTACGCAAGGGCGTTTCTGCTCTAGCACAGCTCGGGTGAGTAGTCGCTCACCGGTGTGGATCTCTGGTCTGCCTTTAACACTATTGGCCATGGACCCTAGGTATACGCCAAGTTGGTAAACGCCGTCAAGAGTCCATTTCACTATTCTGTTTTCCCTTCTAACAGGGGATCTTTGCAATGGGTTTTAGTCCCATTTGCCAGCAATGGGTCTAAGTCCCATCTGCTCACTGAATGATTGTACACGCATTACATGTTCATCGTTGTGTTTACCCTTCCACAGGGGATCTATGCAAGGGTGTCAGTCCCTGTGCATCAGTACAGGTTCCTACCCAGATACTTTCAGTTAACGGGTTCCTACCCAAAAAGCTAACGTTCATTTTGCTTTAGTGCACAGTGTGGAAGCTCCACACTAGTTGTCCATACACGGACACCTCTCGTTTTATTTGTTTACCTCATAAGGTGTATGGGGAGTATTTTTTTGTGCACAACTCTGTTCTACCTCCCTCCTGGGAGCTATGCAAGGGTGTCAGTCCCTTTGCATTAAAATTTTGGGTTCTTACCCATATCTGTTTGCTCACGTCACTCAACCCCTTTTCGATTTTCTAAGTGTCATCACCACTAGGGGTAGTAACGCTATGTTTGTTATGATTTTATTTACTTGCTATTGTTCATATACACTGTTACCTTTATATTATATGCTTCATTATGTATTGATAATGGTGTTTTGGTGAGGAGTTTCCTCTATCCTTCCTCATCTTTCTTGTTTCTCTCTTCATTTCTGTTTCCTTTTGAGGTTGTCTTCTCGTGTCTCTTGTGGATTCTGGGCTTTCCTCTGCTTTTCTGTCGTGTTTCCTTCCCCTGCGTTCGTCGCAGCCTGTAGCCCTGTGTTCTGTTACTTTTCCATTTATCAGCCCTCTTACATTCCTGTTCTGGCCAGTGGGTGTGTTTTGGGGTAGTCCTTCGTGCTTTTTTTTCACTCCTCTTCTCTGACTATGTGTTTTCTTGCCTTTTCCTTTGGTGTATAGAAGGGAGGATGGGTTCTTATTTTCCTTTCTTCTTTATTTCTCTCATCCTTTACAGTTCCTCTTTTCTTTCATTGGTTCGTGGTTCTTACTTCCTCTCCTCCTATGTTCTTTTGTTTATTTGGGAGAAAGGGGGATATGTTATATCCTTAGTTCAATGCTAGTCATACCCTGCCTGTAGAACCTTGCTATGATGTCATCTTATGGAATGTTAGCGGTCAATGTTCACAGTTTGTGTGCCTGTTTTATGGTCTGCTGGGCCGTTTTTTACTGTTTTTTACTGTTGACATTAAAACACACATTGCATGCGCCAAGCTTGGATCTATGCAGTCTCCCATACCTTGTAAAACACTTATAAAGAATGTCTTTACAAGTTCAAAAGTGGCCCAATTAGAAAACATGCATCACTTTTTAGCTATCTAATTCACTAATGGAGGCAACTTTTAGTTTGGTGCTGCGGCCTATTTTAGTCCCAGTCCTTCCCTGAAAACCCTTGAGTCATCACATCATTGTTTGATGACCACACCTAACCCACACTTTAGGTACCTTCAGTTGGTTCTGGTTTTACCATTTTTATGAGCAGCACATGGCTTGTACTTTCTTAATGCCAAATAAATTTTTCGAGTGGTATAATTTCCATAATTGGTTTTCAGGACATTATTACTAATGCTTTTTATCGTTATAGTCAGAGATAAATTTACCATTAGTAAGCTGGCGGGGAGGGGGAGGGTTTAGAGCTGGCTGTATCCCTCTTTGTCCGGTCAGTATTGGCCCTTATTACAAGTATAGGTGCTATTAATTGCACCTGGTAAATAACTATACCACAGGATTCATTATTTATTGGGTGCAATAAATAGCAACTATTATGATTTTTGGTCAAATAACATGGAGATTTTGGTATTTAACACCAAAATCTGCATGAGACGGTAATTAACTTATGGCTTCCCTTTATATATATTTCGGCAGGTTTGACCTGCCAAAATTTAACGAAGGTTGAGGAATTTAACGCATCCGATAATTATCAGATGCATTAATTAATATTCAACTCGTAATTCCACGTGTGTAAACGGGTTTACACACTGGTCACAAAAAAATGACTGACTCATAATCAGGCCCACAGAAAGGAGTCAAGCAGTGCCCGGTATATTTCGACTTCCAAGAATAAAACATCTATTAGCTTTTTCCTCTTGATTCCGCCGCTTTTTAAATGTGTTGCACTAGTGCAAACCACAGGAAGGTGCACCGCGTGCTGAAATGAGAATGCATAATGAATTGCTTAAAGCTATAATTTACATTCCAAAGTCCATTTCACACTTTTTCATTTTAAAAGGAGCCAGACGATTTGTGAAGACCTATACATATTTTATGAGTTTGGGATTGTGATTGTTACTTCAGGCAGTGTGCAACGTGGCTATTTATATTTAGGTTTATTTATCCTAACGTGCTATTCTCTTTTCTGCTAATAAAAGCGATGAACCTGCTGTGCAGTTCATGAATCAGTTTGCATGAATTTACATGTTATTTGAAAATTGATTACATTACACTGAGTTCAGGTTACATATACTATCACGGTTTCATATCTACTCATTTAAAAACAATTAATGGTATTTCGTCTTCGGATGCAGCATATATATCCTGGGATACAATTCCAGCTTTTGTTGCTTTTTTCAGGCTGATATAGATTTTTGAAGAATAAGGTTTGTGCTGATGGAAAAAATCTTGTCAAATGGAAAAATATGCCCCTGATTTGTGGAGAAAAAATCTGACAAGAAAATGTACTCTTTATGAAAAATGTATTAAGATCATTTCTAGGGCAGGTTCCAAAAGAGGAATGGAAAGGATTTCAGATGAGTGGTTTAATAATCAAATAATTTTTAAAGGAACTGTCCATCCTTTAATTTAACCACAAAGTCCTCGGACAGTGGGAAGACTTTTGGTTCCAAAGGGAAGTGGTAGTTTGCTGGACTTTGGGGATATCAGTGTAACTCCTACAGGCAATCTTGTGGTGATTCAGGGAATTGTCTGATGTTGCCTTAAGTTTGCAAAGAGAGTAAAGACTGACCTATAGAAAGGCTATTAACCCATCTGTGGTCTATAGAGTTTCTAAATTTTCTTTCAACTAGGTATTTCCGTCTTTTTAACCTACAACAAGCCTTATTCCCTCGTGAGAACATTTATGTACTTGTGATGGCCAGCTGATGCCATAAATGAAAGTGTACTTTTCTGGCAAGTTAACTTTAAAGTTATTTTTCTTGCATTTTTAACGGACGGATTATGGCATTTTTTTCTCTTGAAACAACATTAAAGGGTGAAGGAAAGTCCCATTCTAATGTGAAAAAACATATGCTGAAAACGTTGTGTAGTACGAGTGGTAGTCCGGGAAGTCCATAAGCGAAAAAGTTTACAACTTTGAACACCCCTAAAAATTTGCATCAAAAAGTAATTGTCGACGCCAAATGAGAATATAAGAAAGCCTTTTCCAGGTAAAGTAGAGGGCGCTTGGCTCAGGGAATTAGTCGTTAGATCATAATTTATTGCAAAGCCAGACCACGGGCCTCATTCTGAGTGCCTGGAGATGGCCCGGTTACTCTGCCGCCCAGGTCAATATTGGGTTTTATTCAGTGGTACCATGAAGATAACCTTAGAAATCAGGAATTACTAACCCATCGGAATTACAAGCCACTCGCAATGAGACCCTAAGGAGGCGCTCTGCCACATCAAACAAAGGTGGCAGGGTGCTATCACTAAGCCTGTAGCGGGAATGGTTTTTGGATGAAGATAACAATGTTACCGATATGAGGCAGTGTTAGAAATGAAGTTTCTGGTTGGCTAGTGTATGCACCTAAGCTAGTCAGGGCGAGTGAGTTACACACCAAAGATAACCTGTGCTCACTCTCTGGTAGCTTGATGCAGCGCAGTCAGGCTTATCATCAGAGGCAATGTATAAAGCGTTTCTGCAACACACTTGCAGCAGTGACACAATGAAGACACCACAAAAGAGACTCCACACAAGATTATATAAATATCTATCTCTATATTATATATACAATAAGACCAAGAAACATCATAAATCAATAATAACTTTGCCAACTAGGCTATTGTCAAGCATCACAATGCAGGCAGTAAGAGACAGGCTCATAGGTTGCAATTGTCATGAAACATCATTACTGTGCATACTATGCAGTCATGTGAAATCATACGTGTTATCCTGAACAGTGTAAGGTATAAAACGACATAGAATAATCGTTAGGGCATGTAATGTAACAGGTAATTAAGAAAGCACATCAATTACCAATGATCATTATAAGTACATAAATCACTGTAAAATAATAGGGCACAGCACACCTGCGCTCCTTAAAACGTGATACGGTAATCAGGCAGAAATCGTGGACCACAGAAACAACTGCGTGCCTTTTATATGTATTACAGTAATTTCTTAGTAGAAACTCCCTACAGCGCCTTCCTGAATGCGGCAAGGGTTTGAAAGGTGATTGGAACCTCTGTTGAGGTTTCTCCCAATAACCTGGTGAAGAGGGATGCCCCCCAAGGTATATCACATGGAGGGGGGGGCATGCACCCTCTTCAGGCCCCCATGGGCAAAAATGGCCCAGAACAGCTGCCCGTGACTGTGCAGGGCAATTGCTGGTATCTCATAGGTGGCAGCTGAATCGGGGCTAAACCAATGCCCCCCAGCGGTGTGAGGAGTGCAAGCACCGGCCACGGGTTGGCAGACTCAGAACGGAGCCCGTAATCCAAACTCAGCCTCGCCGTGTAAGGCAGGATACAGCAGCCTTGACACCCGCCAGCTTCTCCTACGGTCTTCTGGTGCCATGTCAAGGGAAGTGCAGCTCGGCAGTTCAGAACCCTAGGCCACACCACACCAGTCCCAGGGGCCACACTCAAATTACATAATGCAGAGGGAGCTCCAGGCAGGTCAGGACAGTGCCGGCCCTCGGGTTAGGCGCTTGTCCTGGTCTTGCAGGGAGCAGGTCGAATGCGACAAGGGAAGCACCAGTATTTCAGCCATTCATTAATCGAGTCAATGCCCCTCTGTCGGACTCACCAGGTATTGAGTCCTATGGCAGGGGTGGAATGAAGGAATCAGATGAGTTCTTAAAGCAGCACAGCAGTCCTTCTGATAGAAGTTCAATTCCAGATCCAAAAGAGCTCTGAAAACATGGGGTCAGAGCAGCTGTGTTTATACTCAAAATTGTTTCAGGGGTGACTTCAGAAGAAGCCTTAGAATGGCACAACACCCCCTTTCAACTTAGCTCAGGATTCAGACGTCAGTAGGGGGCAAATCAGCCCTTTGTATGAGGGCAGGACACAGCCTATACAAATGTAAGTGCGCCCTGCCTCCCTCTCTCCCAGCCCAGAAAGACTATCAGTATGCAGATGAAACCCTGTCTTACCCAATCCTTCCTGTGTGAGGGCTGTCTGGAAAATATGCACAAAGTGTATCCTTCAACCAGGCCCAGATGTGAATTGGAGTCAGGCTGCGAAGCACAAAGAGTCATAAGCAGAGAGAAATGACCACTTTCTAAAAGTGGCGTTTCTAAAATATTAATGTAAAATCCAACTACACCAGTAAGCAAAATGTATCACTACCATTCTAAACATACCAAACATGGCAATGCTACTCCTTTAAGATCAGGAATTACCATTAAACACATATAAGGGAATTCCCAATGCTAGCCTATGAGAGGTGTATGCCTCACAGTAGTGTGAAACAAAAATAGGTTGTTTGTCACAACCAGTCCATGCCACACAATAAAGGCACATGTCCTACCTTTTTACTTGCACAGCACCCTGCCCATAGGGCTACCTCGGGCCTAACATAGGGATGACCTTTATGTAATAAAATGGGTGTTTAGGGCTTGGCAAGTAATTTTAAATGAAACAGAATCAAGCAACAATTCACTTGACAAACTGCGTGCACTACGTTGTATGTTCAACAAGCTTTGTTGGTTCGCCTAGATAATCAAACTGAATGTCAAATAATTTCTGACAAGCATTTAAACAAAAACGAATTTCCAGCCAATTCTGTGCAATAATTTTTTCTTATTAACAGAAACAAATAATCAATATGTCATCTATGACAGCGAAATTCTGATGATACATGTACAACTGTATCTTTTAGCTAATACAAAGTTGTTCACCCTATATACATATTGCGAATTATACAATATTACTTATAGACAGTCAAAGATAGCCCAATGCATTTCGGGACGCTGTCCCTTCTTCAGGGGCCACTGTAATACAAAAGAACATGTGTGCACATAAATGTTAATGCATATCTCTGAATTTAAAAAAACATACCGAAAAAGATTGCCGCATAGCTACCAAATGGTGAGACACCCTGATGTTTAATTCGAAACATGTCATGAGTGTGTTAATTAAAAAGAGTCTCAATTAAAACAAAAAGAGAAGAAAGGGAAAAGAAGAAGAGGAGTTGCCATCACCAACAAGTGTTGCTAACAATAGATGCATGTTGTTACCCACAACATACAAAATAACGACGCGCCTGACACTACATGCTGCTAATCCACACACGAAAAGGGTGCAAGTGAAACCATATGTACCAGTGAAAAGATATGTGAAATAACGGAAACAAACCTACTTGTCGCATGACTGAGTACTAACGTATTGTACGATTGCAAAAAAATTGAAGAGCTGAAAGGCATGAAGGAATGTAGATAAATACAAAATAACCGGAACATATGACCTTATAACATCACAACTGAAAATCAGAACACCCAGTGTGAATACCTGATGAAGATGCGCTACAGGTCAACAACCTGAAATTAACGAAAATCAAGATCACGTAACAAACATACGGTGTTTGAAAAAATGTATAAGAAAAGCCCGAAAGACATAGCAACTAGAGAACAAATACCTGGTGGTGCGTGTGAACCGACGTAACCATCTGCAACAAGATGCAGAAACATAATGAATACAATGGATTATAACAAACCTAAACGTGCGTCCAGTAACCTCGCATGATATCTATATCACTCACCAGAAAAAACAGGAACAGAACCTCGTAGCGGGAATCGTAACTGCACCATGAATACTAGTGAACGCTGACCCCGTATTTAACTGACCCGGAAGCCCGCGAAAAATTACAAGAATCACCTGACTCCAAACATGAGAAACTAAAAAAGGGCAACTAAACTCACAGAGCCGCCATCTTGGAAAGATACGATCCAGAGTGATTCCCAACCTAAAGCCCAACACTGTGCCTTAAAGAAAGCCTCTAGCAAACAGAACCCCTGCTACACAAGCGGAAACCCCTACGAAATAACTATAATGACTAATCCAAAACAAATGTAAAAACAAGAATATCCGATAGACGGATGAGAAAAAATACTACCCAAATAAAGAAACAATGATGACGATAATAGACGGCCTGTCAAAAAACGCAAAACACAACTGATGTAATAAACACCAATAAGAACAAATGAAAACAAATACAGACAAATACGTACGTGATGTGCCACGGAGAGTAAGAAATGTGAACAATGAAGTGAATATAGAAGGAAAACATGAAAGAATAATAATCGAGTGGTTCACGCTGGCAAAAAGGTCATAAAAATAATCCCAAATAAGTACATGTATTGCTACAATTATAGACATCTGGAAACAAAAATATAATTAGGAAACTGATACAGTCAAACCTACTAGTCAAGGACGTTTCTGAATGAGCTAACAGAAACAGTGTGTACACTCTATCTAAGATAAATATATGTTAGCTATAGTAGGTATCTTTACATAACATAAATAAAGGTGACAGAAGTCACGATATGCAAAATGATAGTACATATGAGTAAAAAACAAATACATTTGGTACATATGAGTGAAAAACAAATCAATTTATAGTGACAGCAACTCCTCCATGAATGAAATAATGTTTACAAAAAACAGCTCAAATCTAATTTGTCGTTGAGACCAAGTGGCATCATACGTTAGTACTCAGTCATGCGACAAGTAGGTTTGTTTCCGTTATTTCACATATCTTTTCACTGGTACATATGGTTTCACTTGCACCCTTTTCGTGTGTGGATTAGCAGCATGTAGTATCAGGCGCGTCGGTATTTTGTATGTTGTGGGTAACAACATGCATCTATTGTTAGCAACACTTGTTGGTGATGGCAACTCCTCTTCTTCTTTTCCCTTTCTTCTCTTTTTGTTTTAATTGAGACTCTTTTTAATTAACACACTCATGACATGTTTCGAATTAAACATCAGGGTGTCTCACCATTTGGTAGCTATGCGGCAATCTTTTCGGTATGTTTTTTAAATTCAGAGATATGCATTAACATTTATGTGCACACATGTTCTTTTGTATTACAGTGGCCCCTGAAGAAGGGACAGCGTCCCGAAATGCATTGGGCTATCTTTGACTGTCTATAAGTAATATTGTATAATTCGCAATATGTATATAGGGTGAACAACTTTGTATTAGCTAAAAGATACAGTTGTACATGTATCATCAGAATTTCGCTGTCATAGATGACATATTGATTATTTGTTTCTGTTAATAAGAAAAAATTATTGCACAGAATTGGCTGGAAATTCGTTTTTGTTTAAATGCTTGTCAGAAATTATTTGACATTCAGTTTGATTATCTAGGCGAACCAACAAAGCTTGTTGAACATACAACGTAGTGCACGCAGTTTGTCAAGTGAATTGTTGCTTGATTCTGTTTCATTCTCATATATGTGGGACAGGCAGCCCACAAATACTGCGTAGCACACTGTAACCGTTTGTTAGGTCAGACAAATTGGTTAAAAGTGATTTGTTTAAACAATAGTATAAAGGAGTGCACCGCATACATACTTATTTTTCGCATTAAGTTCTTTAACTGCCTACTAAGCGGTAGCACCCATTAGTCTTCAAAGATGACTTCCTTTGAGAGCATAGCTAGCACTACGGAAAACAGAGCAGAAATCAAGGCATACACTGCAGAAGAAGCCACTGAAATTTATAATTTAATTTCCGCTACCAAAACGTTTGACACCCAAGAAGGTACAATAACCCAGCAATTAAAACATCTTGAATTTATTTGTCGACGAGAATTGAATCAGAGACTGCATGCTTCAACTCTCATTCAGTACCATAAACATAAAAGGATACCCCGTGGTCTACGGTTAGCCATCAAACCTATGTTGTTTCGTTTCCAGTTTAATAAGTCTTTCATGGATCGCTGGTATGCAGTTCTGAATAAATGCTCCTTGGACTTAATTTTATTGATAGTAGAGGAACTTTCCAAAACAATTAAGGAACTCGAAGAAGAAATTTTCAATATTAAACAAGATTTATCAGCACGTATTGATTCAGGAGATTGGGCTAACACATTGGAACAAATCAACATGAAATTAGAAAATTATGGCAAAGAATTACAAGAACGCAAACTGCGTAAATTTAAAAGGGATACAATTGATTACCGGTTGAATGAGGTATACACCTGGGCAGAAATGTACGTACAGCATAGACCTTACAGAAAAAATCCCAATGCCTCATCTGAGGAAAGTGTAGTATCAGATCGTGACATACAATTAACCAGATCTCCTCTGGATAGTAATGGAACCAGAAGCCATGTTGTAAGCATCAGCAGGACCGGAACTGAAACAAGTGAGACTCATGCCTCAAGCTCCTCAGAATCTTTTTTATCCAAGGGACAAAAGTCCTTTCAACCACCAGATTTAGCAACAGGACAAATCAGCGTAAGCATTGCAAAACCAGGCGAGGACAAAGAAAAAACCAAAGAGAAACCACGCCAGAATTTACGGAGTCAGAAACAATTATCATAATTATCTCTTCTCAAACATTGACTATCCAACAAACGCGAATTTTAAACAAAGGAACATCTTTTGTACCTACGTACAAGACTACTTTTCATGAGACAGAAGTTGCCATTTATCGGTTCATGCGAACTTTACGTCTACGGCACTTTTTTGATAATGTTTTGACACAACCAATCACTAAAGAGGAGCATGAGTTTGCAGAGTTCAGACCTAAGAGCACTTTTGTATCCCCAGTCTCTCATAAAATATTGGATTGTTTTGAATCTTCTGTCAAACAGGATTTGACCAAATTAAACTATCTTCAACACAAAGGTCAAAATCTTTCTAAAAAAGAAAGGAATATTTTGAAGGATTTAGCTAAAAATGAGACTCTGACATTTCAGCCCGCAGACAAGGGAGGTGCCCTGGTTATGATGGATTCATTATATTACCACAGAAAAGTGCAAGACCACCTCATGGATGAAAATACGTATCTCAAATTGGATAATGACCCTAACAATGAAATACTTCGAGTACTAAAGATTATTTTGGATAATGCTCAGGATATGGATTGGATCTCTAGTAAAACCAAGAGTTTTCTCACTCAGCAGCATCCGAAACGGCCTCATATGTACATGTTGCCAAAAATACATAAACATCCTACTGATCCCCCATTCAGACCCATTGTGTCTGGATGCGGGTCTTTATTTGAACCTTTGGGTGTTTACATCGATCAATTTCTCCAACTTATAGTACGAACATGGAAATCTTACATACGAGACACCACTGACTTTTTATCACGGTTACAACAGCTGGATTTAACCAATACCACTGAATTCATTTTATGTACAATCGATGTCACATCATTGTACACTTCAATCCCGTTGCAAGAAGGGCTGGAAGCTGTTGAATGGGCGTTACTAAATCAACCCGATATACGTGCCCACAAAGTGTTTCTTTTGGAGTTATTACAATTTTGTCTTCAGCACAGTTACTTTCATTACCAGAATGAATTTTTTCTCCAAATTAGTGGTACATCTATGGGTTTTGGGGGGGGGCCCACATACGCGAACATCTTCATGGCTGCATTCGAAGAAAAGTATATTTTTGATAATCTGAATTGGAGTAAACATCTCGTCACATATTGTCGCTACATAGATGATATTTTTTTGATTTGGTCTAACACCAAAGAATCCCTTCAAGAACAAATTCAAATGTTGAATTCCAGAAATAACAGGATTCAATTCACTTCGAACATCAGTGAGACTTGTTTACCTTTTTGGATGTGTTGGTGGTTAAATCGAATTCTACCATTGAGACTAGTGTGTTTATCAAACCCACTGATCGAAACAATACTTTATTGTTTCCGAGCTTTCACTCTCCAAAATTGATACAGAACTTACCATATTCGCACATGATTCGTTCAAAAAGAATATCATCTACCACAGGGAAATTCAATGAAGAACTCAATAGGATCAGGACTAGATTCGCACAACGTGGATATCCCTCAACCATCATTAAACGTGCGGAGGATCGAATTCAACAAATTGATCGTCGTACTCTTCTTATCACCAAACCAAAAATACCCACCAACAGGCCAGTTTTTGTGTCGAAATTTTCCACGAAATCTAAAAGTATCAAGAAAATCATTCTTAAGAGATGGGAACTATTAGTACGGGAACCAGATTTTGGTGCATCATTTAATCAACCACCACTTTTTGCTTATACTAGAAGTGACAATCTCAAGGAACTTTTGGCCAAAAAAACTTGAATATCAACACAAGATCCACAGGGATGAAAAGATGTAGTAACTGCACGCATTGCAATAATGTTATGCAACAGGATTTCATTACACACCCTAGAACTGGTGCCAAAATTACTTTGAATCATTCCTCAGATTGCAACACAATGAACGTGATTTATTGCATTAAATGTCCATGCGGTTTTTATATGTTGGAAAAACTGAGAGAAAAGTGAAAGTTCGTATTGGAGAACACAAAAGCATGATCAGAAACAAAAATACGAATTCTAACTTAGTAGTTCACTGGTTAGAACAAGGTCACAACATTTCTCAACTTCGGTTTGTAATTGTGGAAAAACTCTTGCTACAGACAGGAATGGATTTAAGTAAAAAATTATCTCAAAGAGAGGTGTTTTGGATTAGGCGGCTTAATACCATAATGCCACTTGGTCTCAACGACAAATTAGATTTGAGCTGTTTTTTGTAAACATTGTTTCATTCATGGAGGAGTTGCTGTCACTATAAATTGATTTGTTTTTCACTCATATGTACCAAATTTATTAGTTTTTTACTCATATGTACTATCATTTTGCATATCGTGACTTCTGTCACCTTTATTTATGTTATGTAAAGATACCTACTATAGCTAACATATATTTATCTTAGATAGAGTGTACACACTGTTTCTGTTAGCTCATTCAGAAACGTCCTTGACTAGTAGGTTTGACTGTATCAGTTTCCTAATTATATTTTTGTTTCCAGATGTCTATAATTGTAGCAATACATGTACTTATTTGGGATTATTTTTATGACCTTTTTTGCCAGCGTGAACCACTCGATTATTATTCTTTCATGTTTTCCTTCTATATTCACTTCATTGTTCACATTTCTTACTCTCCGTGGCACATCACGTACGTATTTGTTTTTCATTTGTTCTTATTGGTGTTTATTACATCAGTTGTGTTTTGCGTTTTTTGACAGGCCGTCTATTATCGTCATCATTGTTTCTTTATTTGGGTAGTATTTTTCTCATCCGTCTATCGGATATTCTTGTTTTTACATTTGTTTTGGATTAGTCATTATAGTTATTTCGTAGGGGTTTCCGCTTGTGTAGCAGGGGTTCTGTTTGCTAGAGGCTTTCTTTAAGGCACAGTGTTGGGCTTTAGGTTGGGAATCACTCTGGATCGTATCTTTCCAAGATGGCGGCTCTGTGAGTTTAGTTGCCCTTTTTTAGTTTCTCATGTTTGGAGTCAGGTGATTCTTGTAATTTTTCGCGGGCTTCCGGGTCAGTTAAATACGGGGTCAGCGTTCACTAGTATTCATGGTGCAGTTACGATTCCCGCTACGAGGTTCTGTTCCTGTTTTTTCTGGTGAGTGATATAGATATCATGCGAGGTTACTGGACGCACGTTTAGGTTTGTTATAATCCATTGTATTCATTATGTTTCTGCATCTTGTTGCAGATGGTTACGTCGGTTCACACGCACCACCAGGTATTTGTTCTCTAGTTGCTATGTCTTTCGGGCTTTTCTTATACATTTTTTCAAACACCGTATGTTTCTTACGTGATCTTGATTTTCGTTAATTTCAGGTTGTTGACCTGTAGCGCATCTTCATCAGGTATTCACACTGGGTGTTCTGATTTTCAGTTGTGATGTTATAAGGTCATATGTTCCGGTTATTTTTTATTTATCTACATTCCTTCATGCCTTTCAGCTCTTCAATTTTTTGCAATCGTACAATACGTTAGTACTCAGTCATGCGACAAGTAGGTTTGTTTCCGTTATTTCACATATCTTTTCACTGGTACATATGGTTTCACTTGCACCCTTTTCGTGTGTGGATTAGCAGCATGTAGTATCAGGCGCGTCGTTATTTTGTATGTTGTGGGTAACAACATGCATCTATTGTTAGCAACACTTGTTGGTGATGGCAACTCCTCTTCTTCTTTTCCCTTTCTTCTCTTTTTGTTTTAATTGAGACTCTTTTTAATTAACACACTCATGACATGTTTCGAATTAAACATCAGGGTGTCTCACCATTTGGTAGCTATGCGGCAATCTTTTTCGGTATGTTTTTTTAAATTCAGAGATATGCATTAACATTTATGTGCACACATGTTCTTTTGTATTACAGTGGCCCCTGAAGAAGGGACAGCGTCCCGAAATGCATTGGGCTATCTTTGACTGTCTATAAGTAATATTGTATAATTCGCAATATGTATATAGGGTGAACAACTTTGTATTAGCTAAAAGATACAGTTGTACATGTATCATCAGAATTTCGCTGTCATAGATGACATATTGATTATTTGTTTCTGTTAATAAGAAAAAATTATTGCACAGAATTGGCTGGAAATTCGTTTTTGTTTAAATGCTTGTCAGAAATTATTTGACATTCAGTTTGATTATCTAGGCGAACCAACAAAGCTTGTTGAACATACAACGTAGTGCACGCAGTTTGTCAAGTGAATTGTTGCTTGATTCTGTT
>CAWUFW010023392.1:0-76739 GCA_963921515.1 Calotriton arnoldi
GCGGCACCATGCAATAGTCCCACGATAACGCGCCAAATGACCGCGTTAAAAATAACGCGACTCCGAAAAAATGCGAAACACCAACGCGAATAAAGTTGCGATGAGGCCAACCTCGAAAAAAAAAACAGCGACAACCAGCGATAGGCCTGCAATTCCCACGCATCAGGCGGGAAAATGCACCATAAAAGCTGAACAAGAAAAACACACCATGAACAAATCAAACTGCGCAGCAACATGGATGCACCCGGAACGAGTGCCCAGGTCAACGCGAACCCCACAAGCACCACAGACCACCAGCAAGGAAACTCGGGGTCGAGGAAGGCCAAGGAGAAGAGGAAGAGGAAGACGGGGTACAGTCCGCAGGAAGACCCGACCGTCGTCACGGAGGTGACAGAGCACCAACAACAACTGTCCGACACCACCACCGTGTCATTGGCAATACAGACGGAAAAATGGCATTCCATCGTGAATGCAGTCGGAGTGCCGAGGAGGCCAAGATGCGCTGGCACGATGTCAAAAGCCAAACCAAGCAGAAACTAGCTGACAAAAGGAAGGCAGCAACGGCGAATGGAGGTGGGAGTCCTGCGCCACAGGAGGAGCTGGAGCAAATGGTGGCCACAGTCATCAGTGTGGAGACGGTGCAAGGAGTCTGGAGTCCGGACACCGCTCGCCATGACTTGACACAACATCAACAGGGTGAGTAACAAACAGGGACTGGGGGGACGGGCACAATGGCACACATGCACAACGACGTGTAGCACACCGCACACCCACAATGACCCTGGATCATGTCCCTGATCCCCGTGGCACACTGCAGCACACATACAAACATCAAGTAGGCCCCCGTACACCACGTGCCCAAAGGGGTCCCACTCCACACAACACCAATTCCACAACACACACATGCACCAGTGCGAAACACAGCAAAGATGCGTATGCGAGAGCCACACTGACAAAGCAAGTGACACAACATGACGAGCAGCATGGCCGGAGTACAATCACCATGACACTGTGCACGCCACGAGACTGAGGTGGCTGAGTGTGGACCACATCCGGAAGGAGCAGGTCACACTCTGACACATCCACTTGCACAAACAACCACTGACGTCAACAATACATCTGCAGACAAACAATGCACAAGAGTACAAAAACCGTCCAAGAGCACAAATGACCCAACTCGCCAACATCACAGCACCTCAAAAGCACGAAAGCCAAAGGCACACCGCCTCCAAGGGATAAGGGGCAGCAAAGTCACAGCTGCAGGGGCGACTCCCACACAATGAAGCACACACACATAGCAATCACAGCACATCCACATGGACGACAATGTGGTACACAGTGCAACACTTACACTGCAGAACAGAGGACACAACTGGCTCCGCCTGTGCGTAGAAAATGGCCAATCACATCTGACATAGCAGGAAACTGTGAGATGAAAATGTACGTGTACAACATCACCCACCTCATGTAGTCCAAATGTCCACTGTCCCGCATCAAATAATCCGCCCCTCCCAAACAGCCACAATGTACATTGTCATGCAGTCTGTATGTAAACTCGAACAATGCGTCAACATAAATGCCAACACAATGTCAACAAGCATCTCCCCTTCACATTGCAGAGGGACAAACAACACCTCCAGCAGAGCCGACCTGACAACCCATCAGTGATGCTGAAGAGGACCTCCACACTTCCGACACCGACGCCCCACAACAGTCAATGGTCATCCCAGGCAATAGAGCTCCAGGAGCTGGGCAGCACCGCTGCATCGGGGATACACCACCCCCTGCAAGGACAACACAGCTGGATGCACCCACCACCCCTGCTGGCTCCCAGCAGCCCACCTAAGCACACATCCCAATTCCAAGGCCAACTGCCAGACTGCCAGAAGGGGCTGGCCGAACATGTGCGGGTGTGGGTACTACCTCATGGAAGACGAACTAGACCACATACGTGGGTGTCCAAGTCCCATCAGGGACCACCTACACTCCCCAATGGAGACCCACACTGAGACAGAGATACATGCCTTTGCACATTTCCAGTACTGAACCACACCCAGAGCCACGGGACAATCACCCACACCCCCACGCCGGACAGGCGTACGCCGGCCAAGTTCACTCCACTCACGTATTGAGTGGGGGACGATAATGCAACATGTGCAATGTCCCACCCGCTGCCTGCGGTGACATGGCTGCGTCCTCTGTACACGGCACAATGTAATGTTGTAGTGCCTGGGGCACAAATGCATACATCATGAGCACAGGGACACACACAAATAGTTCGTTGAACTGGCCACGGGCACGTGCGCTCGACACCTTTATTGGCATGGTCACATGTACAGTGACGCATGTGCTGGATGTGTGTGGGGTGAGTGTAAGCCAGCCCTCATGGAGTCGTTGGTGCTGGCAACAACTTGAACAGTGATCACAATTGAAGCAGAAACATAAAACATCAGCATAACAGAAAGAACTGTGAAGCATCATGGTGGTAGCCGGAGGGAGTACAGTGTTCACCCAACATGCAAGCAGAATGGTCCATGATTTGTGGTGCACTGAGTTAGTGGCACCTGAAGAGCTGAGCAGGGTATCAAGCTGATGATGGCACCCACGACAGGTGTGAGCAAGTCTGACAGTCTGGCAGTAAGACACTTCCGACTCTGGCACCTGTTGTTTGGAGTTGGTCCTGGCCGTGGTGGCGTGTGCATCCTGCGGTGATGCAACGTCCGGGCAGGTCAGGACTCGATTTGATGTGTGAGCCAGGTGGACCGCAGTTGAGGCCGGAGGCAGCGGACAGCGCAGGGCAACAGACACATGGCGTTGATGACCCCCAGACCATCGACCCAGAGGCCATCCAACATGTCATCAGACTGGGGCCATGATTTGAGCTGCACAGAGTTAGTGGCCCCAGATGCACTGCGGCCGGCACAGGCACACCGCCACGGGACGGTGACTTGCGGGGCAGTGAGATAGGGCCACACCAGGTGAGCGGGTCCTCGTCGATGTCAAAGGTGAATGTAGCGGAGGTTTGCGGGGGACAGTGGAAGGTGTCCTCCAGGGCATGATGCAGAGGGCAGGAGCCGGCCGGAAGCGGCAAATGGAGGAGTGGAATGCTACAGCCTCGTTTTGGCCACATAGTCAGTATTACCGACATGATGATGAGGACAACCCCCAGTCCATAGACTCAGTCGCCAACAAATCTCAAGAAGTAAGTGTCCAAGGTTGTCGGGGAACAGACTTAGTGGCACCGGAGCTGAAAGGGGATGCAGTCTGCGACGAGGCCAGTACAATGATATCAGGGCTGCCATAAATGAATCATGACTGAGTTCCCAATCTGTGCCCTACTCGACCGATGTGTAGTCCAGAGGCAGCGGCCAGCGCGGGCCAACCGCTGTTCAGCAAGCTCCTCCTGGAACACTAACACACGGCGTTGAAATGGCATGTGGGGATGACTCGTGGTTGACCGAGGCAGTAGCGACAGAGCTGAGCGGGTGTTTAGCCAGCGACGATGCCGTGTCCTGCCTGGTAAGGACTGGCATGGATTTGTGTGAGGCCTGCAGGACCGCAGTGTAGTCCGAAGGCGTAGTCATCAAGGGCCCACAGACGCGTGTGGTTGGGATGCCATGCACATACTTCGTATCACAACATCGAAGGGAGTATATTGAGTTAAACTCGGCATTGACATGTGTACTCGGCCATTGTGTAATCAAGACTCAGTTCCAAATGTGTGACCTACTTGAGCGTAGTGTAGGCCCGAGGCAGCGGTGGAGTATGTAAACGAAAAAGGAGTAAAGCGGGCCTGTGTCGCAGAGGCTGTGATGGTCTGAGGAAGCTGCCAAGGTCGCCGGCTTCGGGCTTGGAGCTTGCGCCGGCACGTGGTGGGCCCTCTTTGACACACGCCGGTGTCGGAAGGTGAGCAGTGAGGCCTGGCTGCGCAGGGGCGGGCATGACGGGTTCGGGGACCAGCGGCCCGGGGTGCAGCAGGCGCATAGGATCGCAGGCCACACCGCTCACGGCGACGGCGTCGGCCTCGTGGCGGGGTGGGAGGCGCCGCTCTGGCAGGCACGTTGGGCATTCCGGAAGTGAACCACGCCCAGGGCTACGTGCTTTTTATTCACACCCATACGCTGGCCTGGCGTACGCTGGGCCAGCCCACTCCGCACACGCTTACAGGGGGGGACGTCACAAGCTACATTTCCGCGATCTTCCCCACTGGCTGGGGTGACATGGTTGCGTCCACTGTCCACTACACTCCAAACACCAGCAGTGCATGTAGACATGGATATGTCTGTGGTCTGCATACTGCAGTCTGTCCAGCACATCTCCGCCACACTGGGCATTGTGTACATACTCATTCAATGGTCACTTGCCTCCTTCGCACATGCCTGGTTCCCACCTCTCCCCACATTCACGTATTGTGTGAGCCATTCCGTTGATGGCTCATGTACATGGCTGACCAAGGTTGCCACAGTAAGTTGTGCTGTCGTGTCTGGGGGGGGGGGCATGTTGTTTGGCATGTTGTATGTGATTTTGTGACGTGTGCAGTGCCAGAGTTGTGAGTTGCATGATTGTGGGGTTGAGGTGTGTGGTGTGTTCATTTGGTACTTGCCAACGAGCAGTGCATTCCTATGGGTGCCATCCTGGAAGCGCTGGTTGATGTTGGACTGTCGGAAGATGAAGGGATCATGCACACTGCCTGAGTAGTTAGCTACGACATTGGTGAGGAGTCCCCTGTGGTCCACTGTTGCCTGCACGTTGATGGGATGCGTGAGCTTTCTGTTGCGGTAATTGTGTGCGGTGTTGGTAGGGGGCACAAGTAGGACATGTGTGCAGTCGATTGCCCCCAACACGTGTGGGGATCCAGCTATGGCGTATAGTCCTTGCTTGGTCTCCAGCTGTTCCTGCGCATTGTGGGGGACATATAGGTACTGGGGTACCTAGCTGGTGAGGGTATCCAGGACAGGTGTGAGGAACTTGGATGGGGCTGGCTGTGGGACTCCTCCGACTCGGGCGGTTGTTGGTTGGGAGGATACCAGAGGCCAACAGGTGCAGCACATCCAGCAGCTTTGTCTGTGGAGGGATGTTGGTTGTCCGTTGTGTTAGTACCGTCAGCCTGTGGGCATTGATGTTCAGGATGCGGAGGATGGTTGTCCTTTTGGGCCTGTGGTGGGCATTGGCATTGTCTGGTGTTGGGTCTGTGGGGCTGGTGCATTTCCTGAGGGTCCGCTGTCTTTGTCTGCGCTGCCTCTGTGGTGGTCCAGGGGGTAGGGCGGGGGGGTCCGTTGGGGGGGGTGGCGGTCCTGGGGGTGGTGGCGGTGGGTGTTGTTGCCCTCACGGGGCTCCGGGGTGCATGGTGAGTGGCTCCATGGCATCTGTTGTTCTTCAGGTGTGGCTGTGGGCTGGGCTCCCTTTTCTTGTGCAGGTTGACATCCGACTTTGCACCAGGTCAGAGCAGGTGTTAATTTCCTGCTGCTAACGCGCCGTATCGCCTGTTTTGTGTTCTTATCGCCGATCTGGCTGGTCATTGAGAATGTTGCGTTGTGGTGTTGTCGCGGCTTTTTGCTCGTGAACGCCTACTCTGCATCTCATTAGCGTTAGTTGCCGGGGTCATCTGTGGCGATGTTTTTTGCGACTGCTTTCGCAGGAAAACTGGTGTTATGGGCTGTTAGCACCGGCTTGTGAATGGGGCGATAACTTTAGCGCAACTTTGGATGCGTTAAAGTGCTGATAGCTCGTCGATAGCTCCTTGTGAATATGCCCCATCAACTGTTACCGTAACATCAGTGTTACCTTTGGAAGCGGGTAGTTCCATAATGAAATCAGTCGAGATGGTGTGCCATGGTCTGGGTGCTACTAGTTATGGATGCAGCTAGCCATAGCATCTTGAGTGTGAAGTTTTAGATTGAGCACAGATGACACAAGAGGAGACATAGGAACCGAGGTCCCTAGTTGACGGAATATGCAGGCATTATGTGCAGTCAAATGACAGTTTTCATCCATTAAACACACAATACGGGTGCAGTGGTTGCTAGTGCAGAACAACGTGCTCGGTGCTCCTTCATAAGTGACACGCATGTGATAAGCGTGATCATCTTAATTGTCAAACTATCAAGAACAACACCGCTCGTCATAAAAAATCATATATTCAAAAGTGGGTCTGTGGTATAATCAGCCAATAGCGCTTTGATCCTCAGCCAGAATCATCATTAGGACTTCAACATATCATGAGCCCGAGACCATATTATCAGGCACTGAGAAGCGTAGTAACTCCCCAGCAGACACGGTGAAAGAGTTTGTCAGAGTAACCTTATGTAAGGAAGTGGGTTTCTGTTGCAGTAACCCCCCCCACTTTTTGCTTGATAACTGATGCACTTTTCCTTGGTGTGCCCTGGGTCCCTGCCAATCAGGTACCCAGGGCCTGTGTTCCTTCCCTAAAAACTGTACTAAAGCCTAAACCCAATTGGCATCTCTGGCCACAGGTAGGCCCCTGGTAAATGGTACCCTAGGTACCCAGGGCACTGTGACCAGAGAAGGCCCCTAAGGGCTGCAGCACTTATTGTGCCACCCTTAGAGGCCCTGTACCCTGACACACACACACTGCCTTTGCAGGCTGAGTGTCTTGGTGCAGAACAAGACAGAGAGTCGACATGGCACACACCCCTGTGTGCCATGCCCACAAACACACTGCCCTGGCATACCTCAGTCACCCCTCTAGCTGGGTGCACTATGCCAGTGTTGAGGGTACAGGTGCATGAGCCCTGTACCCCTACAGTACCCAGGTCCATTCCTGGGCACTGTAAGTGCAGTGCTGCCATTAAGAGTATATGGCGCTGGGAGGTCGTCATTACGAACTCCACAGCACCATGATGGCTACACTGAAGACTGAGAAGTTTGGTATCAAACTTCTCAGCACATTAAACCCACACTGATGCCAGTGTGGGATTTAATGTCAGATGCACGACAGAGGGCAACTTAGAGTTGCCCCCTGAACCTAACCTACAATCCACGTCCTGTCTGAGAGGCTGCCTAGGCTGCCACCCAGCAGACACGTTGCTGGACCCCTGGGTAGGGAGCCATCCGCTCTCCCGGGCCTGCAACAATGCACGTCCTGGGCGAGGTGCTAGGTCACCTCCCCCAGGATGGGCAGGGGGAAGCTTCAAAGGCATTCCGCCTTTGTGAGCCTCCCCAGACCACTTGCTGTACTCAGCAACTGGTCCCCACCGGTTCTAGCCCCCACTCTGGCGGGAAACCCCGAGGGAGGAGAGGGGGTGTGCCAGCCTCTGCCAACCCCACCCCTCAGGTGGGGGAGGCGAGGTGAAGCACATCTCCGGGCTCTCACCATCTTGAAGATGGGGAACCCTGCCCAATCAGGACTAGGCTCCTGCCCCCCTCCCACTAGAGAGTGGCAGGATAGGGGGTGTACTCACCCCAGGACAGGGACCCATTGGTAACGCCCCTAAATTTAGTATTTAGGGGCACCCTGAACCTTCCTTCCTCAGATCCAGATACCGAAACAAGAAAGAAGAACAAGAAACAAGAAGACCTGCCGTGCAGCTGCTAACAAGGGGGAGACACCAACTGACTTGGCCCCAGCCCTACAGGCCTGTCGACCCTCGAACCTGCTCCTGCTGAAACCCGGCGTCTCCAGTGGTCAGCAACATCAACAACCCCGGAGGACCTGACTACCTTGTGACTCTAACTACCTGGGACTCCCACGAGCAGTGGTACTGCTCAAAGCAAGTAACAACCCCTGGTGCCAACCAGGAACCGCGAATCCTGCACCCTCTGCACCCGCCGAGCCCGGCCTGTGCCTGAGTGGACAAAGACCCCGAGGACGTCCCCCCGGCGACTGTGACCCAGAATCCAGCACCCAAGGACCCTCCTCGACGCTCCTGACGACGCCTGCAGCCTCAGAACCAGGGACCCCTCCAACCGCGACCAGCCGAGGGTAAGATTTCCGATGCCTAAAGACACCCCTGCACCTGGCGCCCCACGGCCTCCTGTGCCCAACTCCTGGGTGCCTACCCTTCCTACAGCTTCCCAACTTACCTCTCGAAGTGGTGGTCGCACCTGAAGAATCACCGTCCCCGAGCTTGCAGCCTTTGTTCATCACGCAGCTTTCCCATTGAAACCCATTGGGAGCCCGACGGCCCAAAAGCCCACTGCACCCGGCCGCCCCAGTGCCGCTGAGGGTGCACCAACTACCCTGTTCGACTTCCCCATTTGCCCTGAGCAAGTGACCAGGAGCCCAGCTCCCACATCCGCGTGGCCTGCTAGCCAGCAGCCACCAACCACAGGCCCCCTGCCTTCCATAGGATAACATTGGGCCTAACTCACTCTGCACCCGGCCGCCCCTGTGCCGCTGAGGGTGTAACAACTGTACTTACCTGACCCTGGGAGACACCTGAGTCTATGCCCAGAACCTTAACTCTGCCAGTCGAGTACTTACCCAAAAGCCGATAACTCACTTTTCTTCCATAGGGTAACATTGACTGGTTTCACTTGGAAATTCTTCTAAGTGTGGAGTTTTGAAACTTTAAAATATTCATCTAAAATCGCCCGATCAACGAAAACGAAATTACTCACTTGTTATCAGGAGAGATCCCAGTGCTGGATCTTGGTGCCCAGCACTGACCCTGAAAAGTAATTATAACTGTATTTACCGGTACCTCGAATTTCCTTCCATAGGATAACATTGCCTGGTTTTTGCTGAAAAAGTTTCTAAGTGCCGATTTTTGAAACTTACAAATATTTGCTAAAAATCGCCTGTGTGACATAAACGCATTCTTTCAATTGTTTACAGGAGATGCACCAGTGCTGGATCCAGGATCCAACACTGAGTAAGAAAAAGTAACGATAACACTACTTACCTGCTAAGTAAATTTCCTCCCATAGGATAACATTGGTGATTCTATGTGAAAAAGTTTCTAAGTACCAACTTTTAAAATACAATAATATTCCTTAAAAATCACAACTGTAACCAAAACGTTTTTACTCAACTGTTTACAGAAGATGTCCCAGGACTGAATCTAGGATCCAGTCCTGTGGTAAGAAAAGTAATACAAAAAGTAATCTATTGCATTTAACTAGAAATTCCCATTGAGCTCAATGTATTATTGTGTTTGAAATTGTGTTGCCTAATGCAACAACTGTAGCTATTGCATTCAAAAGTCTATTGTGTATTGAAAGTATATATCTAAAGCATCTCATTCTGAGAAAGTATTTTTATACCTACTTGTGGTTCTAAAATAAAACAACAATATATTTTTATATACAAAACAATTGGCCTAGAGTTCAGTTCTTGAGTGTGTGAGACCATTTGCTGACTGAGTGTGTACAACAAATGCTTTACACTGTCCTCTGATACTGCCTTACTGCTCGACCAAGCTACCACTTTAAAGAGTAAGGTTATATCTAACTTTAGCCTCTGCCAAACCTCTGGGGACTGTGGACTCTGTGCACACTGAACCTTACTTTGGTTCAGTATATACAGAGCCACTTTCTTACACCTTAGGTCCCAAAATGGGCATCAGAAGCCATGGGCTGTGTGTGGAATCACCATGAGGCAGGCCGAGGCCAGGGCGGGCTCAAACAGGCTACAGGTGCAGGAGCAATGGAGTCCCGTTAGCCAACTATTCAAAACCACCCTGGCCCTTGAAGGGCTACCGACTTCCACAGAGGAAGACTTTTCAGCAGCTGCCATGACCCCGGCGGGGGTCTGAACCACTGAATTTTGCTGAGGGAGAGTTTTAATCACAGGCTCTAAGGCTGGAAGGGCTCAATTAAATCCTGGAGAGGGTTATTTTTAAACACACATCTCACACTAAAAGGATTGAACCACTGATCCCCGCGAAGGGGTACCTTTCCACACGAGTCCTGAGCGTGGAAGGACTGAACCTTTGAAAGGTAGAAAGTGAAACACTGAAAACTAAACCTGAAGCATTTTATACCTGCCTCGACCCTTGGAAGGACTGAAGCATTACATTCTGCAGCGGTGAAGTTTTCAACGCACACCTTCACCCTAGGACTCAACCATTGGCTCCAGCAGAGGGGGGGGGAGGGGAGGGGGCGTTTCTTCACCTGCCCTGGCCCTCCAAAGACTGACGCTTTGTATCCCACAGAGACAGATTTCATGACCCTCGCTTCTTCCTGGAAGGTGTGAAGCCGCTTCCTGTTCAGCACCTGGACAGCTCCCGCCTTCCATAGCACCATTTATATCAGTAGATGCTTGCAAATTACTGCCTCTCTGCAGTACCGTAAGTCTGCTTCAGTAGCACAAATGTTCCCGCCCACAGAGTACAGCAGCAACCGCTCCACTGAGCTGTATTAGCCGAATGTTTAACCAGGATTCCTGGCATGTGACTCTGCCACACGGTGTGACCCTGAACAAATTACTTCACTTCCCTGTGCCTTTCAATATCCTTATATACCATAAACGGAAGCGATTAGAATAATGGTGAATGCCAATGGCATGCACTGTATACATCTAGGTGTTTACATTTCGCATGTATGTGGCCTATTGAAAAGGTCTGTTTCTTACACCCAACTCTATTTTACGGACTTGCAAACTCGGGCGATGCCGCCGTTCGTCACTGGCAAAAGCCATGTTTTTGCCGTCTTGGCTTGCTCCCTGAGTTTCCTCGCACATTTCACACTGCCGCCCCTATACTGTGCGCGTGGCAGACCTGCCTTACTTGGATAAAAGCTGTAACTAAGGATGTTTCCTAAACATTCCATGGATGACTTTTAACTTACTCTACACGGTTCAGAATATTATGGGGGAAAGCATATACAAACTGTCTCACAGTTGTAGTTGTGTTTAAGCCATTTCTTACACCTGCCTTGTTCTGACGGGAGACAGAAAAGAGTGAAGCATCAGTTTGCAAAGGGTTCCCGTCGTCCAGGGCCACCCCGCGCGCGCTGCCCATCGCCAACAGGTCTGAAGTAGAGGCAGTGGGCGGGATCTGAGGGGCATGACGTAAGTTCACCTACTTTTTGTCAAAGGACAACCGTCGCGAGACGGTCAGTGCCAGCAGATGGAATGCTTCAGCTGAAGTGCAAGGCAGAGTGTGTCTCCGGTGCTGTGAAACCGAGGGAGGGGCAGACAGTTTAACAGGCCTTCTTGCCAGGGTGCCTGCTTGTCTGAAAGAAATGTAAATGCGTGCAACTGGTTGATCTCCAAATGTAAAGGGTACTTGGAAAACCAGTATTGGCTTTAATAGATGGAATCACTTGAAGCTTTCTGATGACACATATTTATTCTCTTTGAGGGTATTATCAAGGAGTTACCAGCTGAGCTCCGAAGAGTGCGCTTTTAAAGGGCAGCTATAAAAAAAATTGCACTATGTACAGTCTGAGCATTACTAAAATCTATATTTTTGAAGCACTTTTTTTATATTAAACCTTTTTGCTCATTTTGTAGCAGTCTATCTTATACTGTGTGTATTGCAAGTTTAAAATAATGACTTGCATGTTTATAGTGTCTCTGACACAGACTGGGACCTCGTAGCACTAGACATACACAAGTCACTATTCTCGACTACACCAACCACGATTCAATTCTGTGACCCTCTGGGTACAGACACAGACCTGTGCAGTGCATTAACTAATAGAGGTTTAATAATGTGTGATAGTACATTTCCCACTGATTAACCTAACTTGCATTTATTTTTCACTTTTATATGTAGTTACCTGAAGGTGAAAGACCGAAAAAAGTTACAGAATATTAGGTTTTTTAGCTATAGATTTGACCCTGCCCAGATGCTCACTGACCCCACCCCATTGCACACAGCATCACAGGGCCTCTTTATAATATTTTGATGCACAGCAGCGCAGCAAGCCTTACTAATGCACTGCCGTGCGTCAAAAGAAAAGGGCAGAAATGTGCCGTATCTACAAGATACGGCGCATTCCTGTCCTTTTCCCCTGTGCTGGTGCACAAGGGGCTGCATAAGATACAGTGTCTGTTTCCAGAGTGGGTGTGTCAGCACTCTGCATAGGATACAGTGTATGTTTCCAATGTGTCTGTGCCAGCACTCTGCATAAGATACAGTGTCAGTTTCCAGAGTGGGCGTGTCAGCACTCTGCATAAGATATAGTGTCTGTTTCCAGAGTGGGTGTGTCAGCACTCTGCATAAGATACAGTGTCTGTTTCCAGAGTGGGTGTGTCAGCAATCAGCATAAGATACAGTGTCTGTGTCCAGTGTGTGTATGCTAGTGCTCTGCATAGGAAACAGTGTCTGTTTGCAGTGTGAGTGCCAGCACTCTGCACTTGATACAGTGTATGTTTACAGTGTGAGCGGCAGCACTCTGCATAGGGTATAGTGTCTGTTTGCAGTGTGTGGGCCAGCACTCTGCAAAGGATACAGTGTCTGTTTCCAGTGTGTGTATGTCAGCACCCGGCACAGGATACAGTGTCTGTGTTCAGTGTGTGTGTGCCAGCATTGTGCATAGGATACAGTGTCTGTTTCCACTGTGTGCCAGCACTCTGCATAGGATACAGTGTCTATTTCCAGTGTTTGTGTGCTGGCACTCTGCACACTATACAATGTCTGTTTCCAATCTGTGTGTGCCAGCACTCTGCATAAGATACAGTGTCTGTTTCCAGTGTGTGTGTGCCAGCACTCTGCATAGGATACAGTGTTCGTTTGCAGTGTGTGTGCCAGCACTCTGCATAAGATACAGTTTATGTTTCCAGTGTGTGTGTGCCAGCACTCTGCATAGGATACAATGTCTATTTCCAGTGTGTGTGTGCTGGCACTCTGCATACAATACAATGTATGTTTCTAATCTGTGTGTGCCAGCACTCTGCATAGGATACTGTGTCCAGTGTGTGTGTGCCATCCCTCTGCATAGGATACAGTGTCTGTTTGCAGTGTGTGTGCCAGCACTCTGCATGGGATACAGTGTATGTTTCCAGTGTGTGTATGCCAGCAGTGTGCATAGGATAATGTGTTTGTTTACAGTGTGTGCATTCCAGCACCCTGCATAGGATACAGTGTATGTTTTCTGTCTGCCTCTGCAAGCGCTATTTATAGAATATAGGGCCGATTTCCAGCCTGTCTGTGCCAGCTCTCTGCATAGGATTCAATGCTTGTTTGCAATATGTGTGTGTGCAGGCACTTTGCATAAGATACCGTGGATGTTTCCAGTGTGTGTATGCCAGCATTATGCATAAGATAAAGTTTCTGTGCCAGCACTCTGCATAGGATACAGAGTCTGCTTCCAGGCTGCCTTTGAGAACACTTTACTTATCCTAGTGGTCTGTTTCAATCCTATCAGTGCCAACAGTAAGTATATGATGCAAGCAGCAGTTAGTGTATGCCTGTGCTGTGCATGTGACAGTGTCTGTTATGAGTCTGGCCCTGTGAGCATTGCACATATCATATTAAAACACTGGAATGTTGGGAGCTCCATTGAAGACAATGAAGTGGCTCAGGGCTTACAATGGCTGTTTCCACTCTGTCTTGGACAACACTATGCATAAGAGACAGTGTCTGTTTCCAGTTTGCCTGTGCAGGAGCTATGCATAGAATAAAGTGTCTATTTCCAGTCTGTCCTATCACAGCTTGCAAAACCCAGTCATAGCCTACAATGCCCTATCACAGCCTGCAAGGCTCTAACACAGCCTGCAAGGCCCTATCACAGCTTGCAAGGCTCTAACACAGCCTACAATGCCCTATCACACCCCACAAGTCCTTATCACGGCCTGCAAGGCCCTATCACGGCCTGCAAGGCTCTAACACAGCCTGCAAGGCCCTATCGCAGCCTGCAAGGCTCTAACACAGTCTACAAGGCCCTATCACAGCCTGCAAGGCTCTAACACAGTCCACAAGGCCCTATGACAGCCTGCAGAAGAAATATAAACATTCAGAACTTTCCCTATGTCCGTGTGACAACTTATCTACACAGGATGATCTTCATGTTTTATTTTTTTGTGGCTTCTACCATCAGGAAAGGCGTAATTTTATCGTACCAATTTGCAAGCGCTACAATTTTAAATATTGTCGTGTGGCACTATTTTTCTCAAATCTTTGCAAAATTCTTTTGTGTGCTTTTTGTTAGCGTCATTTTTATGGGCATGCATTAAAAGAGGAAGCAGGTTGGCACATAAGACGACTTAAAAATGACTTTCATAATTTTTACGGCATTATGTATATAGATGAAATTAATTTTTATATAAACTGTATGGTAGCACATTTTTAAGATTCAGGTTATAATGCTTTTTCTAAAATGTGATTGTAAATATTTTTCTGACACTTTTATGATCTTATGTGTAAAATTGAATAAAGGATTTGATTGATTGACAGCCTGCAAGCCTTTAACACAGCCTACATGGCCCTACCACAGCCTGCAAGGCCATATCACAGCCTGCAAGGCCCTATCGCAGCCTGCAAGGCTCTAACACAGTCTACAAGGCCCATCACAGCCTGCGAGGCCCTGTCACAGCCTGCGAGGCCCTATCACAGCCTGCACGGCCCTATCACGGCCTGCAAGGCTCTAACACAGTCTACAAGGCCCATCACAGCCTGCGAGGCCCTGTCACAGCCTGCAAGGCCCTATCCCAGCCTGCAAGGCCCTATCGCAGCCTGCAAGGCTCTAACACAGTCTACAAGGCCCATCACAGCCTGCGAGGCCCTGTGCAGCGGCCAGGGCAGCTGACTTCGGAGCACAGGGTTCACAGTTCGATCCCCGGCTCCGGCGGCAGCTAAGCTCAGCACCATGTGACTCTGGGCAATAGCTCACTTAATTTCCACTCCGGCCCCCAGCGCCTTGAGACCCGTAAGGGTGAGTAGCTGCGCTATATAAAAACGGACTTACAGCCTGCGAGGCCCTATCACAGCCTGCACGGCTCTAGCACAGCCTGAGAGGCCCTATCACAGCCTGCAAGGCCCTATCACGGCCTGCACAGCCCTATCACGGCCTGCACGGCCCTATCATGGCTTGCAAGGCCATATCACGGCCTACAAAGCCCCTATTACAGCCTGTGAGACCCTTTCACAGCCTGTGTGGCCTTATCACAGCCTTCGAGGCTCCAACACAGTCTGCAAGACACTATCATGGCCTGCAAGGCCCTATCATAGCCTGCACGGCCCTATCACGGCCTGCAAGGCCCTATCACGGCCTGCGAGGCACTATCACGGCCTGCGAAAAGAGTGAAGCATCAGTTTGCGAAGGGCTCCCGTCATCCAGGGCCACCCCGCGTGCGCTGCCCATCACCAACAGGTCTGAAGTAGAGGCAGTGGGCGGGATCTGAGGGGCATGACGTAAGTTCACCTACTTTTTGTCAAAGGACAACCGTCGCGAGACGGTCAGTGCCAGCAGATGGAATGCTTCAGCTGAAGTGCAAGGCAGAGTGTGTCTCCTGTGCTGTGAAACCGAGGGAGGGGCAGACAGTTTAACAGGCCTTCTTGCCAGGGTGCCTGCTTGTCTGAAAGAAATGTAAATGCGTGCAACTGGTTGATCTGCAAATGTAAAGGGTACTTGGAAAACCAGTATTGGCTTTAATAGATGGAATCACTTGAAGCTTTCTGATGACACATATTTATTCTCTTTGAGGGTATTATCAAGGAGTTACCAGCTGAGCTCTGAAGAGTGCGCTTTTAAAGGGCAGCTATAAAAAAAATTGCACTATGTACAGTCTGAGCATTACTAAAATCTATATTTTTGAAGCACTTTTTTTATATTAAACCTTTTTGCTCATTTTGTAGCAGTCTATCTTATACTGTGTGTATTGCACAGCTTACATGGCCCTACCACAGCCTGCAAGGCCATATCACAGCCTGCAAGGCCCTATCACAGCCTGCAAGGCCCTATCGCAGCCTGCAAGGCTCTAACACAGTCTACAAGGCCCATCACAGCCTGCGAGGCCCTGTCACAGCCTGCGAGGCCCTATCACAGCCTGCACGGCTCTAGCACAGCCTGAGAGGCCCTATCACAGCCTGCAAGGCCCTATCACGGCCTGCACGGCCCTATCATGGCTTGCAAGGCCATATCACGGCCTACAAAGCCCCTATTACAGCCTGTGAGGCCCTTTCACAGCCTGTGTGGCCTTATCACAGCCTTCGAGGCTCCAACACAGTCTGCAAGACACTATCATGGCCTGCAAGGCCCTATCACAGCCTGCACGGCCCTATCACAGCCTGCACGACCCTATCACGGCCTGCGAGGCACTATCACGGCCTGCGAGGCCCTACCACAGCCTGCGAGGCCCTATCACGGCCTGCGAGGCTCTATCACGGCCTGCGAGGCCATATCACGGCCTGCGAGGCCATATCACGGCCTGCGAGGCCCTATCACGGCCTGCGAGGCCCTATCATGGCCTGCGAGGCTCTAACACGGTCTGCGAGGCCCTATCACGGCCTGTGAGGCCCTATAACGGCCTGCAAGGCCCTATCACAGCCTGCAAGGCCCTATCACAGCCTACAAGGCCCTATCACAGCCTGCAAGGCCCCATCACAGCCTATAAGGCCCTATCACATTCAAAAAGGTGCTAGCTCAGTCTGCAGGTTTGTATAACCTTCCAAAAGGTGCTACCACAGTCTGTAAGACCCTATCACAGACTGCAAGACCCTATCACAGCCTGCAGGGCCCTAACACAGTCTGTAAGACGCTATCACAGCCTATAGGGCGGTATAACAGTCTAAAAGACCCTATCCCAGCCTGCAAAGCCCTATCACATTCGGCAAAACCCTATCACAGTTGGCAAGTCTCTAAGGCCAAATCACAGACTACAAGGTACTATCACAGTCTGCTGGACCCTATAAGAGTCCAGAAGATCCCACCTCAGTCTGCAAGGCCCTATCAGAGTCCAGAAGACCCCACCTCAGTCTGCAAGGCCCTATCAGAGTCCAGAAGACCCCACCTCAGTCTGCAAGGCCCTATCGGAGTCCAGAAGACCCCACCTCAGTCTGCAAGGCCCTATCAGAGTCCAGAAGACCCCACCTCAGTCTGCAAGGCCTCCGTATTGCAAAACAGACACAATGAATACACACAGTCCAGTCCCAGCTACACTCCTTTTGGTCAGATTACATTCTAAATGACAACTGATAAAACTGTTGACAAATACATTGAGAAGCAGGTACAATAAAGGTTCCCTGGACCAATGGGCTGTGACTGACTCATTCCTTTGCGGGTGTGAAGGCTCACACCCTCTAGCTCACACCCTCTGGCTCACACCCTCTGGGCACCTGCCTCGGCCTTGTGGCATTATTTCACTTCTGCCTCCAGAAGAGCAGAGCGTGGTCGCCCAAATTCATGATTCTGTATTTGTCATGAAAATGTGTGTTTATAGCGACACTATTCTCGACGCCTCAGTTATTTCAAGAGATCACTCAGAGGTGAAGAGAAGCCCTATCTACATAAAGTGTGATGTCTTGTACCCTGAAATGCCTCCCAGCGACACATAATATAAACACACACTGTTGCTCGGCAGGGTTGTGTTGTTAATGGAAAGATGAGCTTCCAGAGGTGCTAGATTGTGAGCACGAGGTACCCCAAAACTAAACAAGGGTCTAGAACATGTATTGGATGTACCTAATGAATGAGTCAAGCCGTGTGTGCACGCGGGTTTGTTTGCTGCTGAATGTCACATTGTGTATTTGTTACATGATCAGTTTTACTGCGGAAGACAGAAAGGACAGAGGTAATTAAATATGATGTACCTGTGCTTCCATGGGAAAACAAAAACAAATATAGATATATATAGATATATATGTGTGTTTTTGGTGAATAACATCTTAATAGACTCTTCAGAATCGATAGTTTTCTTTCTTACAAACCTTCGGATTTCATGTAGCGATTAGATCGCTTTTATATCGGTGTGTTCAAATGTCAAAATGCCTAAATAATAATGCCATTATGTGCTTGAAGTTGCATGATATGGCCTACACTTTCCTTACCGCATAATTTGTTATGCTTGGCTCATAATTTAGTCAATCCAGCTGCATAAATTGGTCCTTCATTGGAGCACAGATCGAGTGGACCCGCATATATGAATAACAGGACAATGCCGCCTTACAGCCAGAAGGGCTGATATAGGGTCAGTCACATGGTGAGGCAGCATCTAACTCAAAAGGCGCCTGAGCTGAGGACCATGACCCATCATTTCTTTTAAGTAATGAAAAATCATTTTTCTAGTATCATGAAAATATAGATTTTTTGTTTACCTTTGTGGTACTAGCCACAGTCCACACCCAAGAAAGTCACACCCAAGAAAGTCAGGGCCAGGGCATGATGGAGACCTTGAGCCCTGAAGAGACTAAAATAGAACTAGTAGCAAAGATTATCCATCTGGAGATGCTGTGAGTACCTTTAGGAAAGAGACAATATAGAAATGAAGTCCATTCCTGAAGCATCCTTCCAGTGAAGGTGGGGGAGAGTCAACCAGGGTAATGACCATATTGCGTAATCAGTGGTAAAGCCGGAGACCACATAGAGGGCCTACTTATGATGTTGGGCGGAAAGCCATCCGACAGCTCGTCAGAGGCTTTCCGCCCGACATCACAGGTTTCCATCCGACCGCCGTATTACAATACTGGCGGTCGGAGGGAAACCCACGGCAGAATTCTGCTGCGCTTCCGAAGGGTTCACAGAGCCCGTTGGGGCAGCGGGCAGAATAGTAATTCCCATAATGATGGCAGCTCCGCCGTCGGGATTATGATGTTGCATTCCACCTGCCCTTTCATGGCGGTCTGCCCCCCCATGAAAAGGCAGGCGGAAAGTGACTTTGGGGGCCCCTAGCAGGGCCCTCTTCTACCCTGGCCCTCAGCCATGTTGCCTGGAGGGCACCTATGGTGTCTCCCTAAACATCCCTGCACCGTGTGGCAGGCACCGCATAGTGCAGGGATGTTTGAAAACATCAATTTTTTGATTGCAGCTTGTGCTGTGGTCCTTTTCCGGCTGCCGCACAAACTGCTATTAAAAAACTGAGGTTTTTGACTGCTCATAGGGTGATCGTATCCTAATTCAGGGGGTGGAGCCGCCAACTTATAGTTGGGCAGTTCCATTACGCCATGTTGTCGTGACATCGTAATTAGGCCCAGAGTCTTTTTCTGAAGAGTTGGCAGAACGTGGGCAGACTGGATTACAATTGCTTTCATGTTTTTTCCATCACAACTCATGTTGTGCCTTTTGGTTCTGTCCATGGCACTTCTGCGAACTCGCACTTCTGACTTCAATTTGAAACTTTGAATTAGCACTGATGGGGCATGGATTCTCCATCACAAAGCCCCACAAATACCTTTTACTCTGATGGTAGGAATTAAAACGTGCAATAACGCTGGCCTAACGTTGCTGAGCGTGTCCAAACTTCTCTTTAAGTGCCAATATGTGCCAAGCTCTAACGGTGTACTGAGGCTGCTGGTTACATTTTGGTTTCTTCTGTTTTCTGCTCTCTCCAGAATTCCAGCGCTGAACAGCGAATCCGGCTTGACCTCGGACTTTGGGACAAATTTAGTGAGCTTGCGACTAAGTGCATTATCAAAATTGTGGAATTTGCAAAGCGGTTGCCCGGCTTTACCAGCTTGACCATCGCAGACCAGATCACCCTGCTGAAGGCGGCGTGTCTGGATATCTTGGTAAGTGACTGTAATGTTTGTTCTCAGGCATCACGTGGCAGCGCCTCTGTAGTCCTGCCCACCACTTAGATACACAAGTTGTCTACAATTCACACCATTTTCATCAGTTTGGATTATACTGTGCTCCATAAAATCAAAATGAATGATCGTTTTAAGAATAGGATTATTTGATGATTTGCCCTGATGATGGCTATTGGCACCCACATGAAGCCGCAACGTCTCAACAATGTCTGTTCTTGAATTCTCACTTGCATGTAAAGATGATTGAATGCCCTGAACAAACTCAATTTATGAGTTTTATATGCATTGTTGCAAGTTTGCAGACATGTGCTGTACAAGTGGGCAAATACTGTGTTTAGAGTAGTGACAGAGGTTTGCTGCTACTTGCATGTGGTCTAGTAGACCAAGTACAATGTGCTTTTGACCTTTTGCACTTTGATGAATTCTTTACTGGGATTAGACTAAATAAAAACACTAATATTCACCAGTGGTGATAATGATCTCCAAACAGTATATGCATGTTTATTGGTTTATGCTGAAGAGGACATTTAAATAAAGACTGTACAGAGTTTATCGAGGGCGTTCACACATTATGGAATAGTGGAGCTGGTTTTGAAGTTGTAAATCAGCCCAATAATAATAATGACTAATAAGCAACCCATAGCCACACTGTGAAGCACTACTTTTTCAACAGAGGAAGGATACAGACAGTACAATATCCTCACTGCAATCAAAAGAAGATCTCAGCTGAGGTGTACAATCCGGTCCATGGTATTACACCCTTTCATCTAGGAAGAGTTTCCACTTTAGCTTAGGATACAATAGAGGCCACAGCCAACAAACCCACCTATGAGCCACAAGAGCAGCCACACAGCCCTGGAAGGAAGACACTAAGGGCCTGATTTCAAGTTAGGCGGAGGGAAATAACACACGTTTTTATGTGTTCATTTCGCACCGCCTGATTATAAGTCTGGTTTTTCGACGCCCGGCTTTACCGGGTGTAGGAGAACCTGACCCAGTGTTTCTGATTGGTACTTCGAGCTGGAAGACTCGCATGAGGATGTGCCGGCCGCAACAGCCAAGTCCCATTTTCATTGTTTTCTAATGGGGGAGCATTCAATGCTTTCCCCTGCTAGAAAACAGCGTCCTCTTCCCTCCTGTACCCCCTAACCCCTTCCCTCATCTCCCGCCCTACCATAGGCCCATGCATACATTTACGGCCAGCTCAGAGCAGATGGTAAAAGTATGTGGTACAACCACATGGAATGGCATTTCCATGTAGTTTTATGACTTGAAAAATCACAAATCCTATGTGGTTTATTGACTGGAAAAATCACAACAATTCTCCATTTTATGGGGTTTAACTCATAATTGCACAGTACTGGGGTGATTCTATCGAGAGGCAACGGTAAAATAGCATTGGAATTTATTGTGGCCCGAGGACAGTGCAGCTCGTAACCATGGCCAAAACAGAATCTCTTCCATCGATCAGTCCTAGGCGATGGGAAGTCTGTTGTCTGTCCTAAAGACCCTGCATCCTATCCATGGGGAGCACGGGCAAGGGATGACTCTGTGACGCCAGAGCTGGGACCACATCTTCAGCAGGAAGGTCATCTCAAAGCTTCCAGAAGTACCCCTACTAGAATAGCCTCTGTTTATCCACATCCTTCAATGTCAAAAGATAAAAGAGCGATCAGACGAAGTTTGATGGTCTCTGAAGAACATGTCAGAATTTCAGAGGCCCACGTGGAATAATGTACTTTGTTTGAAGTGTGCATTCAGTGGCCACAAAAACCTACAGCACTGCAGCAGCAAGTATCGATGCTGGAAGCATACCTAAACACCGTCTCTATGCTTCTTGGAAGAAGTGCAGCCAGTGTCTGAAGTGTAAATAAGCAGTGGCAATGTCAATAGGTCTGGCTTTAAAAGAATTTTGTATGGTAATGTGAATAGTTACAAGTAAGTAACATGGGAATAAATACATATCTGTATGGAAGAAAAGAACTGTAGAATAATTTTGGGGTAGATTAAAAGGTCAGGTGACAGTTGCAATGTCAAGCCAGAACTAAAATCCATGTAGGTTAATGGCTGCCCTCCTCCAATATGTGCTGCTGCCAGAGGAAAAACAACATAAACGAATTATCTAAATATCTAAGACAGTTTAATAGCATTGCAATGTCATGTGTGGGCCCCTGAACGTTCAAGCCCAGGCAGCTGGATAAATAAATAAAATGCCTGCACCTGTGTGGATAACAAGCACTTTTTTGTGTGGAAGCACACAACTTCTGCCCAATCTAAACATGTACTCTTGGCTCCCAACATGTAGGCGGAGCCAAAGGGCCTCTCTAGTAATGCTCACATCATTTTCTGCCGACAGCACAGCCAGACCATAAAAAGTAGTGAACTGTGGCCTTGTGCAGGGGTACCCTGGGTGGGGTCACTGGGCTTTGAGGCAAAGTAAGTGGAGTGGCTAAAAAAGAGCCAAATCTCTAATCAGATAGGGTTGGGGGCTTTGCTTTGCTTCAAAATAATGTAGTTAATTTTCTTGCATGGGACACTATTTAATCACAGGAACCTATGGAGTTTGCCCTGGATCACACAGTTTGATAGAGTTGAGACAATTAGGATTCGAACCCAGGTGTTTTTATGCATAAGTCTACAACTTACCCACTAGCCGACGCCTCTCCTGAGTGAAGCAGGAATGCAAACCAACTACTTTCAGCATTCAGCTCACCAGCTGGCATCTATTTGGACATTGACAGAATCACAGCCCCACGTGCAATTTACTATTTGTAAGTGCTGAAAAGTGCTTCCCTATTCTATAAAAGCCACTGGCATTTCAGAATGGAAGGTTGCCAGTAACGTCACTAAATAGTGTCCATACGTATAATAATACATTGATTTTTGTATACAGTGCTTGCTAGTACAGTGCTGCTGTATCATAGCATGTAATATATTTCAGAGACAAACATTCGCCTAACAGGGGTGCTTTTATTACTTAGCACTTGCTACCTTCTTTGAAGACCACGCAATATATTTTGATTTTTTACAACAGGAAGATTGATGTGTTTTACTTGCTAATAATCAGTTAAAGCGTTTTTTTGAATGGTGGAAATTATCCTCTATCTACAACATGTGATTTCACAAGCATTCTCGGCAAGCAGCTTCTTGATAGCAAAGTAACTGTCTTTATTCAGACAAACAGAATTCTGGAATAAAAATCTGACAACAGATTGAATCATTCTGAAAGACTGCTGAGAAATCAACTGTTTCCAGTGCTCAATTTGAAAAAAGACATGTGTCAGGGCCCGGGAGGCATTGCAACTTAAACCGCCCCTGCCAGCGCTGACAATGACAGTACCAGCCCAACTACTTGTCATCACGCTCCTACAAGTCTGACAGTTCAGGCCATTCCAGGCCCCCAAAGCTCTAAGAATGGCTTAGGCGGCAGGGATTCGTTGTTTTTAATGTATATGGGATTAACATACAACTGATGTTGTGCTCATCTCTACATTAGACAAACAGCGCCACCATGTGGTAGACTGTTATAAGTGCCAGTGTTGCCAATTAAGTGTCGGTAGCGAGCACCGGACACCACCGGCTCAAATTAAGCACTGTTTCTTAAAATGTAAAATAGTCAAAAGAGCGGCTTTTCATCAAGTGGGAGCACAGCTGCTTATTTCTGCAGGTTCTACAAATGTCCTGCTCTCTTATAAGAACAGACCCATCTTCACACACCTTTATGTTCCTCAGTATTTCAGGCAGGCTCGGCTTGAATTTACAAAGTGAAAGGCCTGTGCCGCTTTGTTAATCCTGGCTGTTCTGCGAGGCCCTACACATGAAGCATTGGTGGGACCCGGGCCCCACAGGCCACTACATATTGGCACTTGTGGCAGCTGAAAAAAGAGCTGCCAGATGTGCAGAGCAGCCCCTGAGCATGCCGTTAGGGCACGGCTTCCCACAATTTGCACCAACTTTCACTCTGCTCCTCCCCTGTCGGTGACCAGCACACTGTCCCGTGGGCTCCATGCCACGGAGTCAAGCTAGCCTGGCTGATGAGGGGTGATGCCCCTAAACCAGTCCCAGGATGCTTGTTTCCGGTCCAGGGAGGACCTGGCCTGGCAGTGCGGGCTGAACTGTCCCCATGAGGAGCAGGGTCAAGACTGATTTGAATATGGCTGGGTCTGAACTGGAATGGCATGGTGAGTAAAAAAACGATGGATTTAGGCCCAGACCTCTGTACTGGGGTGAATGCTTGACGTTGATCAGCATTCTGTCCATCAATTGTTCTTTTAGCAGTTACTGCAGTGACATCATATACAGAACTGCGATGACGGCAGTGACATCGCCACTGGGTTTACCCTTGCTGCAGTGACAACCCACCCAGAGCTGCATTCACTGCAGTCTCATCACACTAAAAGATGCTCTTTCTGCAGTGGAATCACACTGGGAGCTCTCCAACTCCAGTGACATCACACTGGGAGCTCCCCAACTCCAGTGACATCACACTGGGAGCGCCCCAACTCCAGTGACATCACTCTGGGAGCTCCCCAACTCCAGTGACATCACACTGGGCGTTGCCTTTACTGCTGAGACAACACTAGTGACTCCTCATTTGTGTCTGCACTTACTAGAGGCGCAACACACTGGGAGCTGCTGTCACTTCAGTTGAATCAAACTACGAGCATCCCTTCCCCCAGTGCATCACTCTAAGAGCTGCCCTTACTTCAGTGACATCGCACGAAACAGTGGCCTTTACTTCAGTGACATCACACTATGAGCGTCCCTTACCCCAGTGCATCACTCTAAGAGCTGCCCTTAGTTCAGTGACATTACGCGAAACAGTGGCCTTTACTGCAGTGACATCACACTACGAGCGTCCCTTACCCCAGTGCATCACTCTAAGAGCTGCCCTCACTTCAGTGACATCACCTGAAACAGTGGCCTTAACTGCAGTGACATTCATCTACGAGCGTCCCTTACCCCAGTGCATCACTCTAAGAGCTGCCCTTACTTCAGTGACATCACGTGAAACAGTGGCCTTTACTGCAGTGACGTCACACTAAGAGCTGTATTCATTGCAGCGACATCATACCAAGAGCTGCCTTTACTCTACAGTGACATCACACTATAGAAACGTCACACTGAGTATGTACTTTACTGCAGTGACATCACACTGAGTATGTACTTTACTGCAGTGACATCACACTACGAGCGTCCCTTACCCCAGTGCATCACTCTAAGAGCTGCCCTTACTTCAGTGACAATACGCGAAACAGAGGCCTTTACTGCAGTGACATCACACTACGAGCGTCCCTTACCCCAGTGCATCACTCTAAAAGCTACCCTTACTTCAGTGACATTACGCAAAACAGTGGCCTTTACTGCAGTGACAGCACACTACGAGCGTCCCTTACCCCAGTGCATCACTCTAAGAGCTGCCCTTACTTCAGTGACATCGCGCGAAACAGTGGCTTTTACTGCAGTGACATCACACTACGAGCGTCCCTTACCCCAGTGCATCACTCTAAGAGCTGCCCATACTTCAGTGACATCATGCGAAACAGTGGCCTTTACTGCAGTGACATCACACTATGAGCGTCCCTTACCCCAGTGCATCACTCTAAGAGCTGCCCTTACTTCAGTGACATTACGCGAAACAGTGGCCTTTACTGCAGTGACATCACACTACGAGCGTCCCTTACCTCAGTGCATCACTCTAAAAGCTGCCCACACTTCAGTGACATCACGCGAAACAGTGGCCTTTACTGCAGTGACATCACACTACGAGCGTCCCTTACTCCAGTGCATCACTCTAAGAGCTGCCCTTACTTCAGTGACATCGCGCGAAACAGTGGCCTTTACTGCAGTGACATCACACTACGAGCGTCACTTACCCCAGTGCATCACTCTAAGAGCTGCCCTTACTTCAGTGACATCACGCGAAACAGTGGCCTTTACTGCAGTGAAATCACACTACGAGCGTCCCTTACTCCAGTGCATCACTCTAAGAGCTGCCCTTACTTCAGTGACATCACGCAAAACAGTGGCCTTTACTGCAGTGACATCACACTATGAGCGTCCCTTACCCCAGTGCATCACTCTAAGAGCTGCCCTTACTTCAGTGACATCACCTGAAACAGTGGCCTTAACTGCAGTGACATTCATCTACGAGCGTCCCTTACCCCAGTGCATCACTCTAAGAGCTGCCCATACTTCAGTGACATCACACGAAACAGTGGCCTTTACTGCAGTGACATCACACTACGAGCGTCCCTTACCCCAGTGCATCACTCTAAGAGCTGCCCTTACTTCAGTGACATCACGCGAAACAGTGGCCTTTACTGCAGTGACATCACACTACGAGCGTCCCTTACCTCAGTGCATCACTCTAAGAGCTGCCCTTACTTCAGTGACATCACGCGAAACAGTGGCCTTTACTGCAGTGACATCACACTACGAGCGTCCCTTACCTCAGTGCATCACTCTAAGAGCTGCCCTTACTTCAGTGACATCACGCGAAACAGTGGCCTTTACTGCAGTGACATCACACTACGAGCGTCCCTTACCCCAGTGGCATCACTCTAAGAGCTGCCCTTACTTCAGTGACATCGCGCGAAACAGTGGCCTTTACTGCAGTGACATCACACTACGAGCGTCCCTTACCCCAGTGCATCACTCTAAGAGCTGCCCATGCTTCAGTGACATCGCGCGAAACAGTGGCCTTTACTGCAGTGACATCACACTACGAGCGTCCCTTACCCCAGTGGCATCACTCTAAGAGCTGCCCATACTTCAGTGACATCGCGCGAAACAGTGGCCTTTACTGCAGTGACATCACACTACGAGCGTCCCTTACCCCAGTGGCATCACTCTAAGTGCTGCCCTTACTTCAGTGACATCGCGCGAAACAGTGACCTTTACTGCAGTGACATCACACTACGAGCGTCCCTTACCCCAGTGCATCACTCTAAGAGCTGCCTTTACTTCAGTGACATCGCGCCAAACAGTGGCCTTTACTGCAGTGACATCACACTAAGAGCGTCCCTTACCCCAGTGCATCACTCTAGGAGCTGCCCTTACTTCAGTGACATCGTGCCAAACAGTGGCCTTTACTGCAGTGACATCACACTACGAGCGTCCCTTACCCCAGTGCATCACTCTAAGAGCTGCCCTTACTTCAGTGACATCGTGCCAAACAGTGGCGTTTACTGCAGTGACAGCACACTACGAGCGTCCCTTACCCCAGTGCCATCACTCTAAGAGCTGCCCTTACTTCAGTGGCATCGCGCCAAACAGTGGCCTTTACTGCAGTGACCTCACACTACGAGTGTCCCTTACCCCAGTGCATCACTCTAAGAGCTGCCCTTACTTCAGTGACATCGCACGAAACAGTGGCCTTTTCTGCAGTGACCTCACACTACGAGCGTCCCTTACCCCAGTGCATCACTCTAAGAGCTGCCCACACTTCAGTGACATCGCACGAAACAGTGGCCTTTACTGCAGTGACATCACACTACGAGCGTCCCTTACCCCAGTGCATCACTCTAAGAGCTGCCCTTACTTCAGTGACATCGCGTGAAACAGTGGCCTTTACTGCAGTGACACCACACTACGAGCGTCCCTTACCCCAGTGACATCACTCTAAGAGCTGCCCATACTTCAGTGACATCGCGCGAAACAGTGGCCTTTACTGCAGTGACATCACACTACGAGCGTCCCTTACCCCAGTGCATCACTCTAAGAGCTGCCCTTACTTCAGTGACATCGCGCGAAACAGTGGCCTTTACTGCAGTGACATCACACTACGAGCGTCCCTTACCCCAGTGGCATCACTCTAAGAGCTACCCTTACTTCAGTGACCGCGCGAAACAGTGGCCTTCACTGCAGTGACATCACACTACGAGCGTCCCTTACCCCAGTGCATCACTCTAAGAGCTGCCCTTACTTCAGTGACATTACGCGAAACAGAGACCTTTACTGCAGTGACATCACACTACGAGCGTCCCTTACCCCAGTGCATCACTCTAAGAGCTGCTCTTACTTCAGTGACATCGCGTGAAACAGTGGCCTTTACTGCAGTGACATCACACTACGAGCGTCCCTTACCCCAGTGCATCACTCTAAGAGCTGCCCTTACTTCAGTGACATCGTGTGAAACAGTGGCCTTTACTGCAGTGACATCACACTACGAGCGTCCCTTACCCCAGTGCATCACTCTAAGAGCTGCCCTTACTTCAGTGACATTACGCGAAACAGAGGCCTTTACTGCAGTGATATCACACTACGAGCGTCCCTTACCCCAGTGGCATCACTCTAAGAGCTGCCCATACTTCAGTGACATCGCGCGAAACAGAGGCCTTTACTGCAGTGACATCACACTACGAGCGTCCCTTACCCCAGTGCATCACTCTAAGAGCTGCCCTTACTTCAGTGACATCGCGTGAAACAGAGGCCTTTACTGCAGTGACATCACACTACGAGCGTCCCTTACCCCAGTGCATCACTCTAAGAGCTGCCCTTACTTCAGTGACATCACGCGAAACAGTGGCCTTTACTGCAGTGACATCACACTACGAGCGTCCCTTACCCCAGTGCATCACTCTAAGAGCTGCCCTTACTTCAGTGACATTACGCGAAACAGAGGCCTTTACTGCAGTGACATCACACTACGAGCGTCCCTTACCCCAGTGCATCACTCTAAGAGCTGCCCTTACTTCAGTGACATCGCGTGAAACAGTGGCCTTTACTGCAGTGACGTCACACTAAGAGCTGTATTCATTGCAGTGACATCATACCAAGAGCTGCCTTTACTCTAGTGACATCACACTGTAGAAACGTCACACTGAGTATGTACTTTACTGAAGTGACATCATAGTAACAGCATCTCTTACTTCAGTGACAAATGACCAGGAACTCTTTTTAGCGGACCATCTATACCATGATTGAGTGAAGGCGGTCTGGACTCTACTAAAGCGTTACCAAGAAGTTCATAAAACGACATGGAACAGAAAATGTCTACACGGGAAAAGAAATCGCAAAAAAGAGAGTGGCTAAAGGCATGCATGCAAAAATGCAAAATGGCGTAAGCGTCTATGTATTGTGAGTTCCGAGGGCACGAGCCCTTCGTGTAATTTTTTGCTTCGTAAAACGTTTTAAATAGTACAAGTTCAATCGCTAAAATGCTTTCGTATCTTCATACCCGACCCTTCCCCATTTGAGAAAGTACCAAAGTTAAATAGAACGATCTGTATTTAAATTACTAATACCTCAGATGTTAATATTTCCCAATGTATTTGTACCCATTAAATCGTCCCCGGAAGGAGAAATGTCTGAGTCGACCCGAAGCTGTGAAATGCGCGTTGCTCAATGGTCTGTGCAGCGGGTGCTCAGCCCACTGAGCTGTCCAGCTGGAATGCCCCGAACGAGCTCTGCGTGGTTTCTCGGTTGTATGCAGAGCAGGTGGCTGAAGGTGAGAGCTGGTTGGCGGGCCCCTTGGGCACCTCTTCTCCAGGGGTACCTTAGCCTGAGTCTCATAAACCCCTGACCCCTGCCCTGGCGCTCCTTGCACCCCGGTCTCCCAGGGCCCAGTGCACGTCCTCAGCCGGGCCTGAGGCACATCCCAGGAAAAGAGAGTCCAGCTGGAAATCAAGGGCTGTGAACGAAATTAGAAAAATATGCGCAACTTCAAAGGAGATCATTCCATGTGGGGGTCTGATTCCCTCCTCGACCTCTCCCCCATCGCCTGTCACATTTCTTTTGAGGGATCTTTTATCTCTGACACTGATGGATTGACGTAAACAAGGACTATTCTGGTCTGGAAGGTTCTGGAAGCTCTGAGCTGCCCTCCCTCGGGCACATAGGGTTGTTGTCTCAGTTCTCGGGGGCGGGGGTCATATTTATGCTATTGCTGGGTGGTCCCTGAAGACATCCATCAGCCATTTCAGGCCTGTCACGGCTACCACGGCCCACCCCCTCAGGCCCTAATGACATCAGAGATTCCCGCCATTTGTAAACATTGGCCCTTTGCCTGACACCAGAATGGGAGGAGCCGTGGGGAGAAACTTGTTTCAGATCTGTTTTATAAGGCGATCGGGCTTGTACACAGAAAATGCTTAGATAACAAGAGTTGTTTACGCAGAGCACTCCTGGAAGTAAACTGGCTGTGTGTGCTTAAATAACAGGTGGGAGTGTACTTTTATATAACTGTGCAGTCCATCTTTTGTGTGGATTGAAGTTCTGATGCCCCCTGTTGAACTTTGGACCTGTGGGTAACACGAAGACCTGTGCAGCAGGCATATCACTGAAGAAAATGATGGTTAAAAAAAAAACATCTGGCTCACAGAAATCAACAAGCATTGGCATAGCCAATAGGTCTCGCCTTTGGGGCCTTATAAGTGTTTAGCCAGAGCTATTGACTTTGCCAATGTCTTCAAGCTGTGCTGTAGAGAAGTGTGGCTGCTGTGCAGCATGCTGAAAAGTTATAATAAAAAAGTGTCAGAAGCATTTTTGTTACTTTATATATGACCAAGAAGGCATTATGTAAAACTGAACAACCATATTAAAAAAGTATTTACAATAAAAAATTCTCAGTTTTCTTTTGTTCTTGCAATGCTGGCAACTTGTTTCTGCCTATTGCAATGGTTGTTTGTTAAAGCTTTTTTTTTGAGGGGGCATAAACAATCGGAGGGTGAAGGTTGGGAACTAGTACCTGTATTATAACACTAGCAGCGGCCAGACGCTAGGGGAGAATCAACAGATGCCAGATTCCGAGAGCAGGCTGAGGTGGTGCTGAGTGATGCTGAGGTGGTAGTGGTGGTTGTGGTGACTGTTGCGGAGACGATGCTGAGGTGATGCTGAATGATACTCAGGTCTTGCTGAGTGATGCTGTGGTGGTGCTGAGTGATATTGTCTTGGCGCTGAGTGATGCTGTGGTGGTGCTGAGTGATATTGTCTTGGCGCTGAGTGATGCTGTGGTGGTGCTGAGTGATGCTGTGGTGGCCCTGAGTGATGCTGTGGTGACCCTGAGTGATGCTGTGGTGACCCTGAGTGATGCTGTGGTGGTGCTGAATGATGCTGTGGTTGTGCTGAATGATGCTGTGGTGGTGCTGAGCGATGCTGTGGTGGTGCTGAGCGATGCTGTGGTAGCCCTGAATGATGCTGTGGCAGCGCTGAGTGATGCTGTGGCGGCGCTGAGTGATGCTGTGGCGGCGCTGAGTGATGCTGTTGCGGCGCTGAGTGATGCTGTGGCAGCGCTGAGTGATGCTGTGGCGGCGCTGAGTGATGCTGTGGCGGCGCTGAGTGATGCTGTGGCGGCGCTGAGTGATGCTGTGGTGGCGCTGAGTGATGCTGTTGTGGCGCTGAGTGATGCTGTGGTGGCGCTGAGTGATGCTGTGGTGGTGCTGAGTGATGCTGTGGTGGTGCTGAGTGATATTGTTGTGGCACTGAGTGATGCTGTGGTAGTTCTGAGTGATGCTGTGGTGGTGCTGAGGGATGCTGTGTTGGCGCCGAGTGTTGCTGTGGTGGCGCTGAGTGATGCTGTTGTGGCGCTGAGTGATGCTGTTGTGGCGCTGAGTGATGCTGTGGTGGCCCTGAGTGATGCTGTGGTGGTGGTGAGCGATGCTGTTGCGGTGCTGAGCGATGCAGTGGCGGTGCTGAGCGATGCTGTGGTGGTGCTGAGCAATGCTGTTGCGGCGCTGAGTGATGCTGTGGCGGCGCTGAGTGATGCTGTGGTGGCGCTGAGTGATGCTGTGGTGGCGCTGAGTGATGCTGTGGTGGCGCTGAGTGATGCTGTGGTGGCGCTGAGTGATGCTGTGGTGGCGCCGAGTGATGCTGTGGTGGCGCCGAGTGATGCTGTGGTGGCGCCGAGTGATGCTGTGGTGGCGCCGAGTGATGCTGTGGTGGCGCCGAGTGATGCTGTGGTGGCGCTGAGTGATGCTGTGGTGGCGCTGAGTGATGCTGTGGTGGCGCCGAGTGATGCTGTGGTGGCGCCGAGTGATGCTGTGGTGGCGCCGAGTGATATTGTTGTGGCGCCTAGTGATGCTGTGCTGGCCCTGAGTGATGCTGTGGTGACCCTGAGTGATGCTGTGGTGGTGCTGAGTGATGCTGTGGTGGTGCTGAGTGATGCTCTGGTGGCCCTGAGTGATGCTGTGGTGGCCCTGAGTGATGCTGTGGTGGCCCTGAGTGATGCTGTGGTGGCGCTGAGTGATGCTGTGGTGGCGCTGAGTGATGCTGTGGTGGCGCTGAGTGATGCTGTGGTGGCGCTGAGCGATGCTGTGGTGGCGCTGAGCGATGCTGTGGTGGTGCTGAGCGATGCTGTGGTGGTGCTGACTGGCCCTGAGTGATGCTGTGGTGGCGCTGAGTGATGCTGTGGTGGCGCTGAGTGATGCTGTGGTGGCGCTGAGTGATGCTGTGGTGACGCTGAATGATGCTGTGGTGGCGCTGAGTGATGCTGTGGTGGTGCTGAGCGATGCTGTGGTGGTGCTGAGCGATGCTGTGGTGGTGCTGAGCGATGCTGTGGTGGTGCTGAGCGATGCTGTTGTGGTGCTGAGCGATGCTGTGGTGGTGCTGAGCGATGCTGTGGTGGTGCTGAGTCATTCTGTGGTGGTGCTGAGTGATCCTGTGGTGGTGCTGAGTGATCCTGCGGTGGTGCTGAGTGATGCAGTGTTGGCCCTGAGTGATGATGTGGTGTCGCTGAGTGAAGCTATGGTGGTGCTGTGGTGGCGCGGAGTGATGTTGTGGTGCTGCTGAGTAATGCTGTGGTGGCGCTGAGTGATGCTGTTGTGGCGCTAAGTGATGCTGTGGTTGTGCTGAGTAATGCTGTGGTTGCACTGAGTGATGCTGTGGTTGCACTGAGTGATGCTGTGATGGCGTTGAGTGATGCTGTGATGGCGTTGAGAGATGTTGTGTTGGTGCTGAGTGATGCTGTGGTGGTGCTGAGCGATGCTGTGGTGGTGCTGAGTCATTCTGTGGTGGTGCTGAGTGATCCTGTGGTGGTGCTGAGTGATCCTGCGGTGGTGCTGAGTGATGCAGTGTTGGCCCTGAGTGATGATGTGGTGTCGCTGAGTGAAGCTATGGTGGTGCTGTGGTGGCGCGGAGTGATGTTGTGGTGCTGCTGAGTAATGCTGTGGTGGCGCTGAGTGATGCTGTTGTGGCGCTAAGTGATGCTGTGGTTGTGCTGAGTAATGCTGTGGTTGCACTGAGTGATGCTGTGGTTGCACTGAGTGATGCTGTGATGGCGTTGAGTGATGCTGTGATGGCGTTGAGAGATGTTGTGTTGGTGCTGAGTGATGCTGTGCTGGCTCTGATTGATGCTGTGCTGGCTCTGATTGATGCTGTGCTGGCTCTGATTGATGCTGTGGTGATGCTGAGTGATGCTGTGGTGTTGCCGAGTGAGAGATAGAGTGAAGATATAATGCCCAATTAGAGAGGGTGGTGAGAGAGAAAGAGAGAGAAAGGGTGTACATAGAATAAAGAGTGGAGCGGGATAGAGAGAGAGAAAGAAGGGGAGAGAGAGTGAATGAAGGAGTTTGAAAGAGAAACAGATAAAGGGGTGAGAGAGAATGAAAGGCTAAAAAAGATAGAGAGGGGAGAGTTAATTAAGTAGAGAGAGAATTAGAGAGGGGAGAGAGAGAGAAGGAGAGAGACAATAAGAGTGGGGGTGTGGAGTTTAAATAGAGTGAAGAAGTGACGCGGAAAAAGTAACCTTAAATATAGCTTTGTGCTTTGCGCGAATAAATATAAAAAAAAAAAACAGAGTGAGACAAAAATACTGGTAATTAGGCTGTGACTCCCAATATAAAACAAATAGCGATATAAGGTGAAATCAACCCACCGAAGCAATATTTCTAACTAGACAAAAAAAGCTTGCATTTCAATGCTAATCGCTGTTGTTTTTCATGTGACTGTAGTCCAGGGCTGTCAGTTGGTAATGTGAGCTGCTGCTGCGATTGAAACACCAGAGTCCAGAGAGTTAATGAGCCATGACGAGGAAATGAGGAAGAGATAGGAAACCCAGATGGCAGCTGCGCGTGCACGCCATCGTGAACGCAAGCTGGTCGCCAGCCGAAAGCCAGTGGGTTTGCACTTTCAAAACCCGCTTACTAAAACTCTCGGCCAGACCAGCGCAAGCGCTGGTGCAGGCCGAGACCTAAAAACGAGAAAAAGTGATGCATAATGCAAGCCATGATCAAGAGAAGCAAATATGTCATTGCTGTGTAAATACTACATTATAATAAAACGCTAAACACTTTCCAACTACTTTTATTTATTCCCCGGAAGGATTGAAAAAGTAGGCTTTGCCAACGGCTATCTCACGCCTCCTCGAATTCATTTACCTCTGACACCGCCAGTTATGTTAGCGGAGATCAGAGATTTCATACATATGGAGATATAGTGATTTGGCTAGGATCACACAGCTCGTTCAAGTGGCGAAGCTGGCATTGGCCCACATGTCTCCTGTTAAACAGCCAACAATTTTATTCAGCCACTAGACGATGTTTCCCCATGAAGATCAGTTCACCAAAATGCCAGGGGTAGCAGAAGTGACAAAAGATGCAATTTAACCTTTACTTTCACCCACACGCGCATGCTTACACGTATACACACACATCCACGTATACACACACATCCACATATACACACAATCGCTCTCACATAAACACACTCTCGCCCGCAAGCACGCACTCAACATACGTTTAAAAGCATTTTTTACTTACCTCAGCTGCCAGGGAGGGTCATAGTCCAGCTAATTGTAACCATTCTTTATTACACTAATAGTGAATAATAAAATATTATTCACTATTAGTGAAATAAAAAATTGACAGAAAACAAAGAAAGTGAATCCCCAACCGACGTACAGAAGGACGAGCTGCCCTTGTGTCCCTGGCACTGATGTTGCCCCCTCAGAGACCGGGGGTCGCAAAGAACAAACCAGGGGTTGCCTCTGCGACCCCTAAATGACATCCCTGGACTCATCCACGTCTGTCACGAGTCGAGATGCTTGTTTTCTTCGTATCACATGTTAACCTTGTGCTTTTTATAATTCGATCTTGGTGCTCAGTGTAGGCATGGGCATTTTTTAGGGCACATTCTCAGATTCTTTCAAACAAAGACAAATATAAAGGCAGCATTCATTGGAAAAAGTTTGACTTTCGTGTGACTGGGCAAATGACATTTTTGGCTCCTCGCCAGAGGAAACACGATAGACACGTGTTCGGCTCCATTTTTAGGTCTCGCCTGAGCCAGCGCATGCGCTGCTCTGGCGAGACTTTTAGTAGGGGCTTCAGAAAATGCTACCACTGTGGCCTACAGCTTGCGTGCATGTGCGTGGGCGCGCGCTTACGAGCAGAGGCGCCATATGGCTTTCCTCGTCATGCTCATTAAGCGCATCGCTCGCCGCGCTTGATCGCGATCGCGATCACTTTCACTTTCGCGGCCGTGTCACTTTCACGGCCGCGCGGCCAATGCTTGTTTGTTTACTGTTGTTGAGTATATGTATGCCGCACTACACCCATACATCTCAGGGCGTGTGCTCCAACTAGCACCATAACATGCCACTACATCAAAGTGAATAACATTTAAAAGACACACCTTTGAATAAAAGTACTGTGCGGTTTCGGACACAACTTCAGACAAGGCCGCTGCGGTTTGTTTCCTTTTAAGTGACTTCTTTACCGTGTCTTCTTATTTTTATTCACACTAAACAGCCACCAGATGGCACTGGTGACTTGTATTTCCTTTTTGGCAGCGCTCTGTATTCATTTAAAAATAAAGTCTTGCTGTATCGTCCGATGTATGTATTTCATTCCATAGAAGAAATTATACGCGCCGTCGCAGGCTATGACCTGGCGAGCCCCGGAGATCAGCCTGGGTTTAAACTAAGCCTTAGTTCGATTGTAAAGTTGCACTTTCTAAAAATTGCACTCGAGCATAATTTTTTTTTTAATGATCTTTTAAGGCCGCATTTAAGTGTGACTGAAGCAGATTGTTTTCGTTTTAATTTAAAATAGATGTAGGAATACCTAAGTGCTCTCCATTAACCTGAGCATGGGAAGCAGGACTATTGTGGTATACAGGACAGATGGCCTATGTCTTCGTACATATGAGCCCTATAAGAGGTCAGTAAGTGTTGCTTTTTGTTTTTGTATGGTTTATTCTAGAGACTTCGGTTTTGATACACGTTCACCCATAGAAGCACAGTAGACATAAAAACACTGAGCAAATAAGTGAACAGTTGGGAGGCAGCCTAGTTATCCTGACACATCGTTAAGGGGGCAATTTCGAACAGCTCATCTTTGTCAGTTACTTCTTGCACCGCAAGATGGCGTCGGTCATGTTTGCGAAGTATACAGCAGTTATCATCGCGCACGGTGTGATATTTTTTCTTTGCAATGCAATGAAATAGGTACATCGGTCCTCATGGCATGGTGTACCCCACATAATGTAGTCTTGCTATCTCATCCTGGCTTCTATTCTTATCTCATCACAAGCACTGCCCAATGAAACAAATACTGCCACATGTTTAACAGACTAATGCATATTTACCAGCTCAGAGGTGGAAATTGCATTGCGCTGCTCGTTGTTGGCACCTGCAGATAAGGCGGCGCCTGTGCTCATGTATACACATAACACTGCAGGGCTGTATATTTGTTGATAACACCACCCATTGTAGTTGGCCTATATTTCTTTCAAATAGAGAAAAATATCTCAGCATGGCAGGCCAAACCATACCATACAAAACCATGCCATACCATATTATACAATGACAGACCATACCGTACCATATAATACCATACCATACAATGCAGTGACAGGCCATATCATAACATGCCATACAAAGAGAGGCCAACCCATACCATACCATAGTATACAAAGACAGGCCAATCCATACCACCCTATACAAAGATAGACCATACCATACTTTAAAATGATAACTCATACCATACCATACCATACAATGCCAGGACATACCATAGTATACCATACAAAACCATATCATAACATATTATACAGTGCCATACCATACCATACCATATAATACCATACCATACAATGCAGTGACAGGCCACACCATCACATACCATACCATAGAAAGAGAGGCCGGACAATACAATACCATAGAATACAAAGACAGGCTAAACCATACCATACTATACAAAGAAAGGCCACACCATACTATACATTAATAAGCCATACTATACAAAACAATACCATCTCATACCACACCATTCCACACCATACCATACAATACTATGCAAAGAGAGACCAAACCATACAATACTGTACAAAACAGGCCAAACCATACCATACTGTACAAAAACAGGCCAAACCATACCATACTATACAATTATGCCATACCATACCACTCTATACAATGACAAGCCATACCATACCATACATGACAGCTCATACCATACTATACAATGAGAGGCCATACCAAACGGAGTGTGCATGTTGCTTACATTTTCTGACTGTTATTGCTTTAGTTGTATTGCAGACATGATATTCCTTTGTACTGCCTCTCTCCCTCCATCAGACCGTGCTGCCTTTACCCGCTTCCTCCTACCCTCCATCGGTATGCCTTTGTCACCCTCCATCCCACCCTCATTCCCTTGGTCCGTGTTGCCTTTGCCCACCTCCCTCCCACCCTCCTTCCCTGTGGCTTTTGACACCTTCTTCAGTATTTCTATCTTTGTTACTACTTCAAACACACTACACCATACTTAAGAAAGTTTATTTTCGGAGTGTGTATGTCACTTATATTTTTCTGACTTTTGTTGTTTTAATTGTATTGCAGAAATGATATTCCTTCATGTTGCCCTCTCTCCCACTGTGTTGCCTTTGCACCCCCAACCTCCGTCCCTGTGACTTTCGACCCTTCTCTCCGTATCTCTGTCTTTGTTACTGTTTCAAACACGCTACACAGTAGTTAAGAAAGTTTTTTTCCAGAGTGCACTCTCACTTATATTTTCTGACTTTATTGTTTTAGTTGTATTGCAGACATGATATTCCTTCATATTTTCCTCCTCTCTCCCTCCATTCGTTTGTGTTGCCTTTACCCACTCTCTCTAACCCTCCATCTGAGTGCCTTTGCCCTCCTTCCTCCTCTCTTTTACTCCTGTGGCTTTTGGCCAATGGCGGCCGCCATGAATAAAGGGTGGTGGGGCGGGAGGGGAAGCGCAGGAGGGGTCGCCCGGGAGGTCGCTTGGGGGTTTTAGAAATAATATATTATTTTAAAAATAAAAACTTACCTTCAGCCGACAGCCCCCTCCAGTGTCGCGCCGCCTCTCCTCTTCTTCCTTCAGCTTCAGCCTCTGGGATAGACTCCCATCCAATCCCGTGCTTAGTGTTTAGCCATGCAGCAGTTGATGTAAGAATATTGTGCTGCATAACTAAATACTTATAAGGTCCCAAAAGCGAGACCTATTGGCTATGCCAATGCTTGTTAAACTCCTCGCGTACACACGGTGCCTTTACCTGTCAGTCTGCCTCTGAAGAGGTTGTTTCATTGGCCTTTCTAGAGCCCTTCGAAGGCGGCTGAGGTCAAAGGTCATCATTCAGCTTCAGCTGCACGAGTGTGCCTTCTACAGCTAACTTTTGGGATTCTTGCGCCATCTTGTGTTCAGTAGAGGAACTGCGTGGAAGGTCTGGATCCAAAATTAAGCTGGGATAGGCAGTCATTTTACAGTTAGCCCTAGCTCTTTTTCTATGTAATAAAACCGTGATTTTACAATACAGTAAAATGGAATTTGCCTCGTTAGCGGTGCGAGGATGGAGTAATTAAACAGTAGCCCCCTCTACATGCCTCACTCTTCAGTTTCATGCTGAAGTGTCGTGATGGCAGGGCTCTCAGGCAAATGCCCAGACAAACACCGAGATTGTGTTAATCTCTTCTTTATTACTTTCACCCTCAACTCTACGTCGTTCCCCTACTGCGGGGGAGTTATCTTCCCAAGCTACTCCCACGCTATCCTTTGTTAGAACGCCCCTTTGTTCCTTTCAAGTTCAAGTTTATTTATTTATGATCTTGGAACTCCGAAGAGATCCACATAAACAGAAAAACCAACAACATATAAAGCAAAAATTTGTACAACAAAATTTCTACAAGTATAAGCAAAAATCGACAGTAAAAAATCTCAAACTACAAGACATTATAATATTTTATACAATTGAGAAGATTAAAAGATCCTTTATGCCCTTAATACTATATAAGAATCCGGTAAAATCAAAATTAATAATTGCATTCATCATATTAGGTGCATTAATATAGATTTAAAAAGCACTTAAAAAATTAAAAATCCTGTGGCAGAACATTTCATTGGGTGGCTCATAAATAGAATCAGTTAGTGCGGAGGCCGAAAGAATAGATAATTGTAGACAAATTGGTCTCACCCATTTACGCTGGCATAATAATAAAGCGGGACAGATAAATATCACATGATTAATGTCCTGGATGGAATTGTTACACAAGTTACAAATCTCAGAGGAACCATACCATTTAGACAGTGCTTTATTTAAAGGAAGCATACCCTGGCTCAGTAGTAACCAAAAACGGCGCACCCCATGAGGCAGGTTCCAGGAAATATAAGCATGTGCCTTATTTATCGTACAGGAGTCTATGGCCGGGTGGATACCCTTCTTTAAGATACGAGCTTCCCTATCCCTAGTGAAGCTTAATTTCCAAGTGGCCTGTTTCAAAGTGGCCTTTAATTGATATGGCGATAGGGTGAAAAGCAGAGGCTCATCTAATTGTAGCAAGTCGGCCGCAATTCTAACATTTTTAAATATTAAAGACTGCTCCTTTAAATTTTCTAACACTTCTTTCTTAATTAAGAATCTTAATGAGCCGGGATCACTCTTTACCAGGCTTACCACCCATCGCACTATCCCCGCAAGACCCTGTACCCAACTACTTCTTAAGCCAAATTCTAGCCTTAGAACAGCCACGGGACAAGCAGAGCTGACTGAGGCTAGGCTCCTTAAAATTTTGCCTTCTGTTGTGTTTAAAAAAAAACATTTCTCTACATCAAGCAATTCAATACCATACAACAGAGAAGCAGGAATTTGTGCACGGAAAACCTCTAATAATAGTGCAAAGTGTCTTTTCCCAGTTGATCTATAAAGGGAGCCCAAGCTTTTCCCTTGTGTGGTAGCTTTACAGATGTTATTTTCTATATGAGCTTTATTACTTAGATTACAACACACTGTTTTTCCCAGGAAAACATAAGATTTTACAAGTTCCAGTTTTTGGCCACCCACAGACCATACAAAATTCCATACTGCAATTTTTTTCTTCCGTGCAAGCACATGATTTTACTTTTTGATATATTAATCTTTAAATAATGTGCCTCTGCAAAATTATGTAATGCCTGTAGACGATTATTTAAACCTCTTGGCGTTAGGTCAAATATTATTATGTCGTCTGCATAAAGTAAACAAACTATCGGTTTTCCCCAATAAGGGGCTATGCCCTCACTTAGAGCCAAATCATGAGGAAGGTCAGAAATATATAAGGAGAAAAGTAGAGGAGCCAGTAAACATCCTTGTTTTAGGCCATTTGCAGTAGGGATAGTTTGGGAGAGACCCTTTCCCCTCCCATTAGGATTTTACACCAAGTGTCCGAGTGAAGAGCACGAACTAACTCCAAAAGAATTACAGGCATACCCAGATCCGACAGTTTTCTCCACAGTAAAAACGATCAACTTTATCGAATGCTGTGGAGAAGTCTATAAAGGCTGTGTACACTTTTCCTCCTCTAACTTTAACATATTTTTCGATTATTACCTGTAAAGCGGTTAAGTTATCAATTGTTCCATGCTTTGTCCTAAACCCAGTTTGTTCCAGTGGTAAAATCTCAACCGTATCCAACCAATCACTAATTTGCATCAAAAGGCATTTAGCAAAAACTTTACCCACTGCATCAAGAAGTGCAATTTGACGATAGTTATGCGGGACACCTCGGTCTCCTTTCTTAAACAGAGGAACTAATATACTCCCCTTCCAGGAAGGGGGAACCATCTTGTTTGCATAACAATACTTGAATACTGGATAAAGATTTTTACTCCACAGTATACTATTTTGTTTTAAAACTGTGATGGGTAATTCATCCGGGCCCATCGCCCGGAAGAACGCATCCCCTGATCACCCTTTCAATTTCTTTTTCAGAAGGTGATCCATACGAACGGGGTCCTCCTTTAATTCGATATACTTGATTGCCTTTGCATTATCTGCATATAAATCCTGAATAAAGCTGACCCATTTTTGCTCCTCAATGGCCACCGGGAGTGGACGAGATCTAGCACCACATCCCTCCCCAATAAGAGACCAACATGTTCTTACTTGGCCTTTAAAGGCTGCTTCTCTCAATTTTATCCACATGTTATCTTCCCTCTCTTTTCTTAACTTAACCTTTACCCGTGTCCTCCTCCTTTTTAATATTAATATTCTATGATATCTTTCCGAAGAGTAATTCAAGTATTGTTCCCTAACTAGTTTATTTATTTCTAGATTAAGCGACAGGATGGGTCTAGGGACTCCCTTAGTACTTTTCATTCGATTCAACATCTTTGCAATTTCTATCGCTTTAATCATTAATACGTTGAAACTGGCGATCTCTATTCCATTCCAACTGGACAGATTTTCTACAGCGACCTCTAGGACACTGTCAAGGCCCAAGATGGCTTTGCTATCCCAATGACATCTCCCTGTTTTCTTAGAAAAACTAACGGATTCACCATTTAATACCCATGGATCCTGCGAAAGCAAACTTAAGTTTACGGTAAGAGTTAGTACTTTGTGGTCACTGTAGGGGGAATTAGAGACCTTTAGATCTTTTAATAAAAAGAAGGAGGAGCTTCCCACTATCACGTAATCTAAGATAGATTCTCCGCTATGAGATTTGCAGGTTAAAGTAGCCGGAGTATCCGAAGGGAGTCTTCCATTTACTATAATACCATCAGCCTTCATTAATTCATCAATAAGAATTTTCCCTCTCTTATTTGTTCTAATATTTTGTGGAAATAATGCTTGTGGGATCTGCAGTGATTCTTCCTTTTCTTTATTTCGGAATATATCTAGAGTAGTATTAGAAATTTTACAATTCAGATCCCCTACCAGAATTATTTTTGGGGAAGTTCTACATCATTGACTTTTTTAATGTGGGAAAAACCGCTTTTAAGAGAACATCGAAAGAAGCATCCGGCGGAATATAAGCATTTATCAACATTAACAGGGGACTTTTTACGTTATTATCGAAATTATACAACGTTATTGCCAAAAAAAGATTACTAGGATCTTTGTTCCTTTCATTTCCGGTCTCTCTCCATCTCCACACAGGAAGTGATGTCCAGTGTCCATCTAGCATCTCCACGGTCCTGGTGTCCTTGCAATATGACATCTCCCCCTCCTTAAAGAGAAACAACGCTTCTCTGATATGGCACATGCGTTCTAGCTTTAAGCTTTTTTCTGTATCTCCATCCTTCCTAGTGCTTGAAATCCCTAGTTCTAGAGCTACAGAACCTCCAACAGTAGGCCTTCAAGAACACCTATGAGTGCAGAGGTAGTCTTGGCAGCTAAAAGCTGTACCACCTTTCCTCATTCAGTAACAGCCTGCCAGAAGTTCCTTGAATTGTCAGCTCCACCAGACAGGAGACCTCTTCGTAGATGACCCACGTCTGCTGACATAGAGTCACCAACACCAAAAGCTACGGGCACTGCTCGGGAGGCCACCTTTTACCTATGTTTGGGTACTTTTTACTGCTACTTAACTGTCTGAGAGCCCTTCATGTTCACAAGGTGAGACCTCAACTCGGTCCTCCTAAGGTTGAGGCAGGTTGTAGAGGCCGCCACAACCCCCACCTTGGCTGGTGGAGAGTGATGTCTTTTCGCTTGACCTGGCATGAATGGAGAGCATCACTCTTCACAGGAAGAGGCATACGAAGTCTCATTTGCAGAAGTCTTTGCTTCACTAAACTTCGGTACTCCTCAATAGTGAAGGCAGTTGCATCCAGAGAAGCGGGTCTTGCTCCCGCTGCTTTATCGCCTGGAAGATCTATCTTCAAGCTCACTAAACCTCCCCCAGTCCTTTGTGGTGGAAACCTTCAAGTCCTTGGTTCTCGTGGAAACCTTAGTGGAAACCTTCAAGTCCTTGGTTCTCGTGGAAACCTTCAAGTCCTTGGTTCTTGTCTACATCTTGTCCTTTCCTCATAAGGGCTTTTGACAGCCTGGACTGGTGCTCTCTGCCATGAGTCACCATTGAACCCCCAGAGCTGTTGTGGACACTAACTCTTGCCGGGCTCTTAGTTCTCCAGAGATGCTTCAAGTCCTCACTTGCTTTCCTCATGTCTTTCCTCATACAGCTGATGATCTCATTGGCCTTGTCATGTGGGGCGCCTTCAATGCTATCATTAGGGGCTGCATTTTGATGTGCGACATTGTGATAGATGTGCTTGGTGACCTAAGGTTGTCAGGTTGCAATAACTGACAAATGTGGGGAAGTGTGAAAGGTTGCATTGTGACAGACTGGTTGTGTAGCTAAACTTAACAGCCAAGCATCGTGTTTAGCACCAGGATTTTGCACGAAAATAACAAAGCCACTAGGCAGAAGACTTCAGTATCCCTTCCATTAAATTTGTTTCAGTCAATGCTATTTATTTTGTAATATTGCACCATGTGATATCATAACTAAGTAACTCCAGCAAGGGCGACCCATGACCTGTTGTCGCTGTCTGTTTGCTGGACCATTGATGTAAACATGGACAGTGCCTGTGGCCACAATCTCTGTTTGATGGATGTTTGTGGTAAATATTGACTGTGATTTATAGCTGCAACGTTTGGTGGATCACACAGACGGTGATACCTGGTGACGGTCTGTGTGTGGTGGCGAATGCAGGCTGCGCTCAGTGGTCACAGTCAGGGTATAGTGGGCCTGTGGGCTCTTATCTGTGTCCAATATCTGGGTTTGCTTTTGTCTGTGGTAAATATGGATTGTGATCCATAGCCCTGGTCCTTGTATGGTGTATATGTGTGGTAATCAGGTACCACAATCAATTGGCAACTTTCAGTTTCCTGGGCTTATCTGGTAAACCTGGGCTGTGGCTTGTGACTGCTCCCCATGATTGCTCGGTCTGTGTGATAAATCCATTGCTTATACGGATAGGATATTAATGAATGGAATAACTTTCAACTCTGTGTTTTGTGTTGTTTTTTTTAACAATATTTTGAATTTTGCAATGAAGAAACATGACACACACTACAGAGTAGTCTTGGGTATTGAGGAATACAAGGATAGGAGGGAATCCGGCACACGTCCCCTCCCCAGAGCAGGTACAAAAAGGTTTAACAGGTAAAATATGACACCGTAGCACGACCCAAAGTAGTTGTCTTATTTCCTCACCCGCTTGATCCTGTTATGTTATGTTAGCTGGATTTATAAAGCGCATTACTATCCAGAGGCATCTAAGCACTATTCAGTCCTCAGTTGGTAGTGGCAGTCCTCAAATATATAGCTATATGGGGGTCGCTCTCTGTGTCTGAGGGGGTCATCACCCACAACTCTGAAGCCCTCAGCGTCTTGGACATCGTTAAATGCAACCCCCAAGTTCTACGCTGTCTCAATATGAAGGTGGTAAATGGACACCACGTTGTGTCACATTTGGCAACTCTGTCCCTGATCACTGCTGTAAGCTTTTCCATTGCATAGGGATTCCATACCTTCCCCCACCACATGTTTAGCGAGGGTCCTTGTGGTTTCTTCCACATCTGGGCTATACTCAACTGTGCTGCAAAAAGTAGGTGGGAGAAAAGCCACTCTTGTGGAGTGGTCATGGGAAAAAGTCTATCCGCCCTGGCCACCCATGAGTACCAAGAGCGGGTCGTGGGGCAACGAGATGCTAGTAATGGAGTGCACCGCGTTGAGGACCTCGCCCCAAAATATTTGAACCGTCGGGCATGACCACCATGTGTGTAAAAGAGTGCCCCTTTCCCGCACCCTTTCCAACATAGCTCTGAGCCCCCAAACATCTTATGGAGTCATATGGGTGTGAGGTATCCGCGTATGAGGATTTTGTAAGAGTTCCCCTTGTAATGGAGGCAAATGGAGGACTTGGAGCCCCTCAGTCATATTGCTCCCCAAGTTTTGTCTGTAATGTCTGTGGCCAATTCACTTTCCCATAGTTTCAAACAGGCATGTTTCTTTTGGGGGGGGGGGGGTGAGGTTCAGTATGTAATGATATAGCCATGATATGCCTCTGCAGCAAACATTATTGAGGTAAAAGGTTTCTATGGGTGTCTTCTTTGTATAGCTAAGAGGGCGCGGGTGGGGTGGTCCAGCCCAGTGGAGTGCTTGTCCAGTCCTGTAGGTATCCCGCCTGTTCAAGGCGTATTTCTCAGCAAGATACCCATTCATCCCCAAGTCCCCTTCTTTGTAGAAGCTTTGCAGTGTGGGGGACCGGCCCCGTCCCAACTAAACGAACATGGGTGGGCCATGCCCGGGGGAAAGTCGGGGTTGTTAGTCAGAGGAGTAAGTGGAAAGGAATATGACGAGAACATACATCGCCCCCGAACTTCTCTCCAATATAATAGGAGGAGAAAGGATTGTACCAATGCTTGATAGAGAGTCCTTTGAAGGGAAATTGGATCTCACCAATGCTTGAAAGGGTATCATTGTAAAGCTCTGTAATAGGCAAATTCATAAAACTGCTAGAGAAGAGTGGATCATATCTCTGCTTGAAAGAATATAATTATTAAGCTCTGTAACAAACCAATAAACAGATAAAGAAATAAAGAGAATGGGTTGCATCACTGCTTGAAAGAGTATTTTAGGAAGGGAAACCTGGTTGTACCATTGATCGAGATAATCCAATGGAAGAGGAGACCGGATTGCTCCACTGCTTGAAAGAGTTGTAGAAATGCTCACTGTGAGCTTAACATTAGCAGTTTTTACCTTGTGCTTTGGTCGCTGTACAAAGTACGACAACTAATGAAATAGGAAGTGGACATTTTCAAATTTATTATAATTTTGAAGCAAACCCTTTCCGGCCTCATTGTCACCTCTAAAACCCTCCATTTTGACACTCTTCTAAACGATAGTATGTTAACCACATTGATCATTTAATTGAAATATAATTATCGGGCAATTCCCCTACTGCGCAGCCATTGTAGAAACAGATACAGTCCTCCTTTAGACCTCCCCCCCATAGACTCAAAAGCTTTAAAAAAGTAAGATGGGTCTCTTGATTAGATGATTTGCAAGGCACGTCAGGGTCGTTTTCTACAAAAAAATCCCAAATCAGTCAATGACCCACCACAATTGATAACCTATAAAGTATACAGGGGGTAGATTGCTATGTCCGATGGTGACCCTCCAGCTGATACCATCCAGTAGACACTCAGCCCCAAAACCATACATGAGGAACCCAGGCAAGCTGCAAAAAAACGGAGAAAATCTGCCCGTAATAAATAGCCGAAGAGCAGTACTGTTGTTAATTCACCGCTCTCCACCCCTGTTACTGCTACTCCTGACTATGCTGCGGGTGATGTGGGTCGCAGCACAAAACCAAAATGGGTGGCTGATTTAGTAGAGGATCTAGTTGGCAGACTAGACGGGATCATAAGAAGTGAACTCTCGCCTGTTCTGGCACGCTTGTCAGAGATCGATCGGGTACTTAATGACATCTCCAAACCCAGGACATCATCCCCTCAGCCAAATGTCAGAGTAGATCCGGCGCCACCTTCACCTCCACCTCCCTCAGTAGTGGAAACTGGGAAAGACAAGATGAGCATTGTTTTTGCTGAAGCCGCTGCCATCACCCAAAGACCAACTAACAGTTTGAATATATTGAATGCAGGGGTTAATCCGGGCAGGGCCTGTGACCAGGGCAACTTCACTATCAGGGGGGCATTGCCGGTCGAAGGGGGGGTGGATGCACCTTCGCAAGAGACAAGGAATCTTCCTGTTATTAACTTACCCCCGGCAGCTTGCCCCTATGTGGTAATTTTGTCAGGAGTTCCAGGACTGAGCGAAGAGAGGAAAGAAGCACATAAAAGCTTGGCCAACAAGTGTCTGAACTGGCTCTCCAAGTACATGAATTTCCCCACTTCCCTGGCTCATAATATCCTTCTTGCTCGCAGAGTGTGCTGGATTGGGGAGAGTCGGAAGGACCGTCTGGGGGACTGTGTCATCATGAATTTCAAAGAGCCCTCACTGGTACAAAAATTGCTAGCTAATGCGGCACACATTCAAGTGGGTCAAACTGGTATTGATACACTCCCCTTGGTGTTCTTTTATAAACCCCCTCCAGGTATTGGTTGGGCTACTCATATCCCTCCCCTGATATGTCCCCAAACAGGCCCAAGTGTTCCCATCATTAGCCGGCAGTGGTCCGCCGGGCGTTATAGTTTTCCTGTGTCCAATCGGTTTGAGGTTCTGGAACAAGTTGATTGACTTCCCAGAGAGGCTCCCTACTCAGGTCCTAGGCAAGAGGAGGCCACCCCTGCTTCAAATATTAAGGGGTCCACAGATGTCCTTAATTTTACCCCAAATTCCTTGCAACTAGGGGCGTCTGCTCAGAGGTTCATGCAGGTGCCAAGAAACCCAGCCTCTGCTCTCCATCTTATCTCCTGGAATATTGCTGGGATTCAGTCAAAAATGGATGACTGGGCCTGGGGACTGTTCATAGAAATTTTTGATTTCTGCATCTTCCAGGAGACTTGGGCGCTGACTCAGGTTCATAGGCAGGGTTTTTCAACTCATAGCATTGAGGCACTGCCATCGGTAGTGGCTAGGCCATCCGGGGGGGTTTTTATTTGGTCCAAAATTTCACTTGAGTGTTCAATTAAGAAAATCCCTATAGAGTCCTGGGACCTCTTAGCTCTTAGCCTGAAACCAAAGTCTGACACTCCATATCTGTTGGTTAACATCAAAAACAGGTCAACTCTTTTTTCCAAACCCTTGCTGTGTCTTAAGACCTTGAATACAGTTCTGGAAACTTTTGCCCTTGGCCATAAAGTGATTATAGAAGGAGAGTTTAACGCATCCTTCGAACCCTATACCCCATTCTTGGAACTGGATATGGACGAGGATGAATCTGGTAGGACACCCAGACATTGTGTTCAAAGGAAACCACCTAAAATGAGTTCTGCTGCCCTCCACATTATTGATATAAAGGTCTCTTTTGGTCCGAGGCCATGTAAAGGTCGCTTTCCATCAGATCTTGACGCAAAGCCAACTTTCAGGAGGGGTGAATATAAGAGCCACATAGACTCTGTCCTTTTGGACGTTCGGGTTTGGCATGAAATCAAAGACACAGCAGTACTTGATCAACATGATAACCTATAGATGTTTATTTACATTATCCTGTATGAGTACGTTTTACATATTGAAATACTGAAATGTTGTCCAAACTGAGTAGAACAGATTCTCTACTTAGCTAGCTCTTGAAGGCAAATGAAACTCCCAGAGCTCTACATAATGCAGATGTAGTTTCTTTTATTCCGCTCCATTTCCCCAATCTAATTGAGTGCTTTTTTAGCCCTCTAAGCAGACGCCTAACTTGATGGCAATCTGACTGCTCCTCAAAGATTGCTTTGTCCTTCTAAACTTTGTTGCTTCATAGCCACCCCGGAAGTTCCTTTCTTGCCTGTGTGCTCAAGATGATCATATCATACTGCTACCAATTTCTCCCATGATACAGTAGGCATCAGCTATAATCAGAATCTTCGTCATCTTGCAATACATCTATTGTTTACCTAGACACCCTCATCATTTAACTAAACTATCCCTGTATAAGATCTCTTTGATGATTGGCTGAGATCAGGGTGACCTCTTTGCTTTGAAAAGCATTTGAGTCACACTGGCTTCTTCTGAATTTGATTGGTGTTTCTGTCATTCTGGATGGCCTTACTTGTGAACACAACGATAATCATCAGTATCTGTCTTCTACTCCTTTCTTAACAATCTTCTGTGCTATATATATTTTATTTTTATGTGACATTTATACATTTTTTAATATGGTTCCAAAATATTTCCAAAAGGTCTTGAGCAATCTGAGTAGAACAGGTTAGGAAAGAGGGCCAGCTACCAGAAAATCACAAAATAATAATTGACTCAACATGTTTCGGCCCATCAGCAGTTGTTGTTCCACTTTTTTTTAAAGTTTAGAATGCTTTATTGAGGTAATAAACAAAGTAGAACATCAGTACATGGCCATGTAGCATGTAGCATGTAAAGGAAAATATAAAATAAGTGAAATAGATATATGACAATAAAGATAAACTCAACCCTCGAAAGGGAAAACCTATACATAGAATAAATGCATTTTTTTTTTTTTTGATTTTAAGAAAAGCAGAAAGAAGAGAGAGAAGAACAGGGGGGGGGAGAAGGAAATACATAAGAAATTAAACAATTATGCAGAATAATGCAAAACAATTGAACAATATTGACGTTAAAAGAGAAAACTGGTACCATATATACAAGTAAAATCAAGCAGCCAACCTGGAAAGAAAAGAGGTTAGTGGTAACCACAGCAAGTCTTTTTGATCAAAAGAGGTAGAGAAGTGGCATGGGCACGATCAAGCCGGTGATGGTGACAAAGCAAATTCCACCAAGCTTGATACAAAATTTTTGAGGTATCCTTCCAGTTGGTGGTAATGATCTGAAAAGAAATCGCTAAAAACATATCTATAAACTTACCCACATTACTCTGGGCAGCCCAGATAGGCGAAGCACTGCCCAAAAAACCATGTACAATATCAAAAGGAACATTGGTGGATAATATTTCATTCAATTTCAACCATATACGAGACCAAAAAGATTTAACCAAAGGGCAATGGAAAAACATATGAAGAAAGTCACTGTTGTCTTGGGAACAAGACCAGCATTTTTTGGAGTCTAACAATTTGAATTTATACAGGTCAGTAGGAGTGAGAAAGAGTCTATTATAAAAATAGTATAGAGTCTGCGTTGTGCTGGCTGAGCGTGATGAAATATGTATTTTTGCCCAGATAGAGCCCCATGTTTGAAATGAAAAGTCCTGAGCCAAGTCCCTTTCCCAGAGAAGTTCTAAATTGGATTTAATTCTAGCTTCAAAGGAACGGGATAATATCTTGTATATAGCCGCTGCCTTAAATTGGATAGAAAAATCAAGTGGGGGGGAAGAGGTCTGATCAGGTGTGTCAAAGGAGCAGCCCTGGGAAAAGAGAGAGGACAGAGACATCCTAAGTAGGGGATAATGAAGGGCGTGGGTGGAGGAGATACCATAAGACTTTTGGATATCCGAAAAATCCATGAAGGACCCATCCTTCAACAAATGCTCGAGTGTAAGGATACCTTTGTCAATCCATTCCTTCCAGAATAGAGCTCTGTTGTTAAACTTTAAATGTTTATTATACCAAACTGGAGTGCATACAAATTGGTCTGAAGAAGAAAGATGAGTTTTAAGCAGAGAGGTTGCAAGTGCTTTGGAATGAGTGAAGATAGGTGAGAAGAGACTCTTCGGGGGTTGGGATAAGCGGGTGGCTGTGATAAAAGAAAAAGTTGTATATTGAGCTTGTTCCAACGAGCTCCAGGCCGTTATAGGTGTATGTGTAGATTCGGTTAAAAAGGTCCATATTTGTTTCAGGATGAATGCAGAGTGATAACGCCTGAGATTGGGGAAATTGACACCTCCCCACTCTTTGGGCTGTTGGAGGCGTGAGAGTGAGATTCTGTCCTTACGGTTGTTCCAAAGAAAATTGGCCAAAGAACGATTGATGGTGTTAAAAAAGGAAAGTGGGAGAGAGACCGGGAGCATAGAAAGATAAAAATGTTATTCCACTTTTTAAAATGGAGGTTTCATTTCTGTGCCTTCCCCAGTGTTCCGACTGTGCTCGCTCAAGGCCATCCTGTTTAGTGATGCAGCGCTATTCTGTGCCTGACCCACGTACCACTGAGACGTACTACAAGCCTTTTGTACCTTCATAAACAGTTGCACTAGTGCTCGGGGAGAAGAGATTTGAGAGTGTGTTATTGTAATTTACTTGATGCTAACACTGTGGGGATGTGCAAAGTGGAGGATTGGGAGCCATATATCTTCGAAACATTTCCCTACCACCAGGGGCGTAACACAGGCCCCTCCAGTACAGGGGGGCTACAACCCTTCAAATATTCAGTCCAAGACTAAAGAATATCTATGAGATATGGGAGACTGGGGGCCCCTCAACACATTCTGCCGGGGGGTGGGCATCATTTGTGTTACGCCACTGCATACCACCAACATAACACCTCACTCGATGCACTGTTTAGGAGTATGCATGGACTGCGCGAAGATTGGCCTTCGAATGCTAAGAAAACAACATGGCCACCATATACAAAGTGGGGTTGCTATGCCAACCAGCCTTTCCAGAAGAGAAACTGCCCCGCGAAGGCTGTTATTTTTGACGACGACCGTCATTACAGCTATAATGGCCTTAATGTCTCCCTGTCGCGCGGGAATGCCCTTCAGAGCCCATAAGCCGAGTGTGTATCTGCGCAGAGGCCCCCAGGCGCCGCGCGGCCAGACAGAATTGGTGCATAACCCCATTGGCTCCTGCGAGATTCATAAAGCTGCTTCCGGAGCCATTCGGAAGGCGGTCCCAAGCAGTTTCCGGGTGACATTAATTGCTGTTTATGTGGCTATAAGTTGCTGAATGGAATCCATAAAAGACATTATATTAAGCAGTACGAGGGGGGGAAAAACCCTCGCAGGCCTTCGGCTTTTCTTTGCTTCATTTAAAAAGACAAAGTTAAACACCACACACATTAACGGTGAAGGATGGAACTCGAAGACAGCCCGCGTCGCCACAGTCGCTGCTGAGAATTTTCAGATGATCCTTAAACTAATAAGTTATTTATCGTGGATAATCCTTGCGGCGCCATCTTCACCTTTGAAATATATGCGAGTGTAAATGCACCCTGGTGCAAACAATATTTTCACCAGGTATCCAGCATATGTTGGTATTGAATTACAATATATACGGCAAATAATGAGAAATATTTTTTTACCCACATTTCGCTTTGGTTATTACCCATTTATTCAAATGTAGCAAAGGTACCTTCTTTGATGTCATTCCTGAGGTCCTCCTTGATAAATACTCTTGCTCGGGCAATCAGTGTTCAAGTTGTAATCGGTACTGGTATTAAAAAAAGAGTGCCAATTGCATCTACGCCTCTTTTTAACACTAGCGCTTGGGTCTAAATTAGGCCATTTGGGTAGTGTTCGCTTGAGAAGTGGGCATGAATGTATTCCACTAGGTTACATCCCTACAGATCTGAAAGCCCATTTTTTATACTAAAACCAGGGCAGCACCGCTGAAAGCGATGACTCTGTTGTTTCTTGCCTATAATAGGCATGCAGGGCATAAGTAGAGATCACAAACCTCTGCTTTATTGATGTTATTATCTCTGATACACTCTTCCCACTGTTCTCCAAACTTTGTGAAAAGTTGCTCTCCATGCTTTCCCTCTGCTGCCCTGCAGCGAGGCGGCCATTTTGAGTCCCCCACTTCCTGTAGCTGTTCATCACAGGAATTGGTGCCCAGTGTATGGAACATTCATCCGCTTCGAGGTCCTAGTGCTTACTAACCGCACAACAAAAAGTTGTTTTTGATTTGCAAAATCAATCCACCTTCATTTATTTGGGAGTAAATTTCAGTAGAGTGATCCAGCCTAATCTTGACTTCTGGAAAGACTTGCCTGGATGAAACATTTGGGCTTCTGCGCTTCACTTAATTGGGCTGAGCGGGTAAATTGTTCACTGGGGCTGGTGAAAGATGTGCCTTACTGTGCAAAGCTGGTGTATCTGCACAATTGGTTTGTCACAGGGCAAAGTATTCCTCTAAAGCAGTCTGATGTAAGTTGAGTGTGTGTAATGGGAAGTTGATGCTTTCTGATGTAATAAAAAGCATTTATTCAGGAATTAACTCAGGGATAGTGCTCCCTGGCCAGCAGCCAACAGGAACTGTCTGAGTAAAAAAAAAAAAAATTTTAAAACCACACACAGGGAAAACAAGAGTCATGGAATGTAGTTGGGTGACATGGTGACATTCCATGCTTCCAAGCTTGCACAAGGATATAACACATCTCATTCCCTCTGCAATGCAAAAAATCAACACCACTAAATATGAATAAACTCCCTGGTTCGAAGACACATGCACAAACATTTCTGATTAAGGAAATTAAACAACATCGAACATGGGTAAATATCATTCTCTATAACTAGTTTAAGTGTAAGGAAGTTAGGAATTTCCCAACTACTTCCAAAAATCATAAAGGAAACTATCAGTTGCATACATAATCACTCAACCAGTCAATCAGTCAAAAATATTGTTTACTTTGACCGTAGGTCCTTAAACTTATACGAACATACAAACATAGCAGTCTTCAATGTAAAAACCATCTCAAGCTATAGACTATATAATCACTCGACCACTTTGAAGCACATCACTCTCCTACTACCATGCCCTAAACCCATTCTGATTTCTAAGCCTAGTGCTCTATGGACTCTTCCAGCTCTTCATCTGAATGATAAGGCACCCTCACTTGCCTCGGCAATATCACTGCTATTAGAAACCTGCCTAACCGAGATCATGTCTTGATCAGATATAAGCATGGAGGCACTGCAACTTCCACTGTCATTTGTCGTTCACGCACAGTAGCTACCTCTTTGATATAAGGCTACTCTCTTTTCGTTCCAATGCTGACTATTCCCCAATTCAGCCCAAACACCCAAAACTTTCTATACCTTAAAAGGTCACTTGAACTTTGAAAATGTATCATCCGACCGCCCCCGGTTTAACTTTCGCCCAATCCCCGTTTCCAACCGCTGATGATCACTGCTCACCCGACTTCCAGTTCTGAGTTTGGAAAGATCTCCTCACCCAACCAGGAACTATTTTAGAGTTTGCAATCATGCCTTTCATCAACCGAAATAAATGGTATCTTGTCTAAACCTTCTATAATTTTGTTCCAGTGTGCCAAAACTGTAACCCTTAATGAAGTCTCAGCATCTAACCCTGACTTCACTGCCAGTTACATGCTGCCTTTAATTAACCCATTGGTTCTCTCCAGTAACTCATTGGATAGTGGATTGAACAGGGTGGTTTTGATGTGTTTCATACCACAACCCTCCAAAATCTATTTAATTTCCACCGACATGAACTGAGTACCATGCTCTTTAACCAGTACAGAGGGGAAACCTTCCTTATAAAAAAAAACGTTATTCAAGATCTTAATAGTGAACTGCGTGGTTATGGATCTCAAAAACTGTACTTCAATCCATATTGAACATGTGTCAACTGCTAACATCACATACCTCAAATGTTCAGGTAAAGACCAAAAAGGTCAATAAAATCAAGACAGATATTCTCTCACAATACTCCAGAATTATCTATATGCAGGGAAGCAGTGGTGGCCCAGTGTGTTTTCAACCGTTTCTCACTTTCTTTACAAATTCAACAGTCTAAAACCCATTTACATGCTTGAACATCTTGTCCATGCCACCAAAGTCTCTCTTTCAATCGTTTACTTGTCGATTTCTGTCCTAAATGACCGTCATGAGTCAACACAACTGGTTTGGCTATGACTTCCTGGGGTCGGATAAACATATCTCCATGCATCAGCACCAACTCACTAACCAACATTAGCTCATCTAAGATATTAAAGTATGGCCTGACACATTTTGAAACTGACTTTTATCGCTTAGGTCTTTACTTTACCAAATCCCTAACAATTCTAGTTCACTCGCTTGTTCCAAGGCATTTTCCACTCTTTTTCAGTCACTACTACTTCTAAACCCTCCATTGCATCGGACACACTGGCTACTACTTCCTGGAAATCTATGGCTTATTCTGCAGTTCATCCGTAGCCTTCCCTACATCAGGTAACCCCCATAAACGGTCAGCTACATTGTTTGTCTATCCCGTGACATACTCAAGAGCATAGCTGAAAATTTGTAATCTGGCTACAAGTCGAGCCAACCTTGTTGACCCATTGTTGCTTCCTCCGGGCTCTAAACCTTTTAAGAGAGGTTTATGATCTGTCCTCAATACAATATTCATGCCAAATACATACACCCTAAAATATTATGTCACCCGTACAGCAGCTAAGGCTTTTCTCTCTCTCACTGAGTAATTCCTTTCACATCTTAACAGAGACCAACTGGCAAAAATCATCACCAGCTTTTCTTCTCCAGCTCACATCTATTGTCACAATTGTCTCCTGTTTGATCAAAAGGTGAGAGAATACCAGCATTGGCAATTGCTTCCTTTATCCCCTCAAATGCTTGTTCTTCATCCCCCAAAACAAATGTCTTTCCATAAAAGTACTCGTAAGTTTTCAGTCCTATAAGCAAAATCTGGCACAAATTTCAAATAGTATTTAATCAACCCCATACATGAGTGAAGTTGTTCTTTGTCTCTCGGAATAGTAACATTAACAATCGCATTCATATAATCCGTTTCAGGCTTCACACCTTCAGCTGAGATCAAATAGGCTAAATATTCCTCCTCTTTTTGCAAAAATTCTCACCTGTCTCTTCGTAATGTAAATCCACCATCAGCCAACCTATCTTAATCTTATTTGAGAGCTATATTGTGTTCATCGATTGTTCTTCCAAAAACTAAAATGTCGTCCTGAAAGAAAAGACTGTATCTTGTTTTCCAAAAATTGCAGACATTAGACTCTGAAACATACTGACAGCAGATGTCAGACGAAAAGGGAGTTTAGTATACTAAAATGTTCCTTCTGATGTTATGTATGTTGTCAATGCCTTGGATTCTTGATGTAAAACTATTTCGTGGCAAGCACTTCTCAAATCTAATTTTGAGAAGTACTTACCCTTACCACCTCTCATCATGAGAACCATTTTATTGATATTTGACAACTGAAAACAATGTTAGACAATATCCTTATTCAAACAGTGTAAATCCACACAGAATCGTAAAGACCCATCAGACTTCTTTGTGATAGTGACTGGGAAAAGTCACTCAGCAGCTTCCACTGGCTCTATGATACCATGTGCTACCATTTGTTTTAACATTTTCTTCACACTTTCTCTGAGCAAAATTGGTATTCTCCTAGGCTTGTGTCAGATAGGTACTGCACCATGTTTCAGAACGGTTTTAGGAATATAACATTTAGATAAACCAAATTTTGAATCAAAAACCTTCCCTAAACTGGCTAATATTTTCTGAATATAGTGTTCTCTGTTATTATAACCTGCTCTAGTGTCCTGTGATTCAGAATTATATGCAGATCATAGTGGTGTAAGCAACTCCATATTGAAGGTCTACTCTTTTCTACATATACTTTACCTTCTACTCTTCTGTTTCTAAATTCAATAATAGCCTTCCTATAACCAGAACATCAATGTCAGTACCCTGATAACCTGTAGGGTTGAGGTCTTTTCGATATAACTGAATCCCAGGCCACATAATTTCATATGTATCCTGTGACACTATGGTGCATAATGAACCTGAGACCACCATAAAAGCCACGTGTCTGTCATTCACAATGAAACTGGCTCTTTGACTATTCTCCTTCCTTGTTCATTTTCATGGTCACCAACGCTGAATACTCTCTGCTTGTTAGTTTTTCAATCTCCAGTTCCACTGTTACGATTCTTGTTTTAACCTCATCTGCAAAATTGTTTTGAGAAGTTGACGTTTTCTGATGTAATAAAACGGATTTATTTAGGCATTAATCCTGAGATGGTGCCCCCAGACCAGCAGCACTTGTCCAAATCAGAGCACGCACACACACACACACACACACACACACATACAAGAGGCATGGAATGTAGTTAGATGACATAGTGACATTCCACGATCCCATGTTTGCACAAGGTTACAACAGAATGATCATGGGAACACCTGCAAGTTCAGAAAGATCACTTGGAGAACAGGTGTGCACTCATGGATCAGTTTCCCTATCATGCTTTGAAAGAGTTGATTTTTGTGTCAGGAAGACAGTAGGTGGCCCTGGTCTCTGCCATTACACCTAAGTGAAGAGGCACTCTTTGGTGTGGGACGGGTGGGAGCATTCAATAGTTGCATCTCATATGGACTCTTTCGTTCAGACTGATCTAACTGTGCAGCCTGTGACATGGCAGACATATTGACCCGATGAGCGGGTGTCGCAGCCATCTTTCATGACTGCATTAGTAAGCGAGCTCAAGATTTACTTTTGTATGTAACTGAGGCATTTCTGTAGTACCTTACATTAAATGTCTCTAGCTGGCAGACACCTTATTGTCCGCTAGGAAGTGCAAGAGAAGAGAGCGAGAAACAAATGAAGCAAAACATCTGCACCTGAAAATCCATGAGTCATATAATTGTTGCAAGCTTCAAGATGTAGTGACAGGGCAGTGAGTTTCATAACATTAGTACCATAACCAGGAATCTTCGGCCTCCAACTGTGTCCTGAAAAAAAAGTAGACAAGGAGGTTCTTGCCTGAAGACCTAAACCTATTTAATCAAGTCCAACTCCCACACCCACTGAAATATGCCTGGGGGGACAGTGTCTATATAGGGTGCCTGCTTCACTCTACATGTCCCTTAGGCGATGGTATGGGTGGAGGGACTGTATCCCAGAATCTACCTGTCATACTAGAGATTTTCTTGTGATGGTGTCACACACCGGTGAACAGGCACCAAAACTGAGCACCGAAAACTCAGCTTACTTAGCCCAGTGTGGGGAGATTCAAGTTAAGTCGCACGTGAGATCCTGTGGTTTCTTGAGTATCCCTCGATGTGGCTGTGTTGTCGCTAGTGCTGAGATGGCATCTTTCTTCAGGATGTTTTCCCATCTGTGGGGCCTGTGGTATCTCTTTGGGCTTTGACTGTATTCTTTGAGTGGAAGAGTCACTGCTGCATCTTTTTCTCTTCAGTGTTGAGGGTTTATTCTCTTTTATGTCTCCTGTGATTCTCTCATGTGTATGTTGGTGGTAGGTTGTGCCTGACAGTGCTATACTGAGTCAGTTTTTTCTATTGCACGTTTTTCTAGGCGCAGAATGGTTTGGATGTAGTCATAGAGGTTTGGCTGTGAACAAGAAGGCAGCCTTGAAGATGCTGGCTAGTGTGTTGGTGATGGCATTGTCTACAACACTGATGCAATGTGAACTGTCCCAGTAAATCACCACTTATCCTGCCAGTTGGGATCAAAGGTTTTGAATACACACAGTACTTGTCTTCCCATTAATGTATGTTTTGATGCCCAGGCTATTTCTTCATTGGTTGGTCGTGTTTAGTTTGAGAGTATTGTTCTCCAGGATGTGCTGACCTCTGGCCATTATTTTGGTCCTCAGAGACAGCCACTGGCTGTAGTCAGCCACGGGGTTTGCATGGTTATTATTTTACAGGTCTTTCTCCATAAAGCGTCATTTCTTTTGCTTTCCCTTTTGCGGAACTTAATTTTTTTTATTTGTATTTTTTTATTTTACAGAGTTTTATATAGCGCGAACTTGACCCGAAGGTATCGGGTATCAGAGCGCTTTACACGAGCACCAGTTGCGTTACATGAGGACACATTCATTTTGTTAGGCACGGGGAGATTAAGTGATTTGCCCAGAATCACAGGATGTTGCGCGTCCTTGCCGAGACTCGAACCCAGTTCCCCAGATTTGAGCTCGACTGCCCTAGCCGTTAGGCCAACTCCTCTCCTCATGGTTGAGCATCTCTCTCGTCATCAGGATGCATGGTAGTGGTGCTTGGGTTTCTGTTTTACAGCAGCATAGCGTGGGTTGCCAGTGCCCGGGGCGACATTTTAAAAGAAAGTATTGAGCCCTCTAACCTGTTAGCTCAGGATGTACTAACAGTCCATGGGTTAAGGGCACAATACTTTCTTTCAAAATTTTGCACCCCTAAGAATTTTGCACACAGGGCAACCGCCCCGTGGACGCCACCACATCACGCCACTGCTGTTTTGTTCCATTCTATGTTACACCATGTAATATATCTAATATGTTATGTGTCTTCCAGGCCTTTGCGGATTTGGGCTATTGCTCCATTGTGTTGGGCACCATAGTTCCAGTGCAGTGGGCACCATGGTTCTCCGAGCTTGGTGTTCCACGTCTGGTCTGTTTGGTTTCTAGCTTCTCATCTTATCAAATTTCTGAGGGGCTTATTTATGAGAGCCCTGCGTCACTTTTGCACCACGTAAAGTGGCACATGCGTAATGCAGGGCTATCATAAAGATTTAAGAAGCCATGCAAAGCCACCTTGTATGGCTTTGAGTGACCTCATGAATCCTGAGTAAAGTAATGCAGTGCAAATCAATGCGTTGCTTTACTCTGCGCGGGGAAGTCATTCTATGGGCACTGCGGTGGGTTTTTCCACGCAACACCCATGGAATTTGACGCTGCCCCATATTTACAAGACCATATAAACCTGGAGAAGTGCCAGATCCCTATGCCTCCCAAGGTGAGGCGCCAGCACAGGCAGAAAGGACAGGAATTCACCGTATTGCTTAAATATGGTGCATTCCTGCTTTTCACTTTGGCCTGGGGCAGCTGCCCTATGCCAAAATGCCATAAATGAGGCCCAAGTTTCATGGTTTTTCTAGCAGTAAATGACCTATATTTGTCTTGGTATGCCACGGTGATTGTTCCAGTGGTCTGGTCAGGGGATGATGGCTAGAGAATGTATTGTTCTTTTCTTTTTCACTCGCATATTTTCCTTTTTTTAAATTTCGAAATAAAAATTACAAAATAAATAACGATTACATCAACACTCTTGAAGATCTGAATTTTTTTCTGAGACTGATTTCACACATGCACATATACCCTATTGACCACTGTGACACATAACCCGAAAATGTTTGTGCCAACACTTAAATATATATGTTGGTTCTCTTCTCGCTACTGTACGAAGCTTTGTTTGCATTCTACACAACTGAAAGAAAAAAGCTTTCAAACCCAAAAAATATTGACATGTTCACTGAGTAGCCCTGTTAATTGTTACGATCAACTATTGAGGTGAACAGGACAAAGCATATCTGTGATGCCAATCAAAAAAAATACCTGCTGAGTTACAACTTACACAAACCAGCTGCTGCTTGGAATCGGTACTATATACATTAGCTGCACCTCAAAATAGATAGGAGGCCCTGCTTACGAGTGGGCCGCTAAATTCTGGTATCCGCAGTAACTCCAGTTATAACCCATACTCGCATTATCAATTTTGTTGTTAACACTGCACGGTCACAATTTTCCCCTAGTAAATTTCGTCAAGACAAATCTGCTTCAATTTAACAGGAAAAAACCGCCCTGCGCAAGTTATGCTCCAAAAACGTGTGATATGCGACAATTATAGCACCCGATACATTCCAGGCGCTTTGGCATTGATGGTTATCGCATCCGGTAATGGTCAGATCGTAAGGAGGACCCGAGATTTACTCTTCCCCAGGATCCGACCTTTATTCTGGCTAAGAAGAAACATGATCCAGGCGTGTATCTTTTGTGCTGCACATAAAGGTACAATATAGGTGGTTAGTGTCCAAGTTTTCGACTCTTGATAAAATGGAAATTATTTGATGACGAAATAAATGATGTTAGTTCACCTCTAACCTGCATTTTGAACGCCCCTTATAGATGCACTTAGGGGTTAGGGGGGTGAGGTGCAGGCAGGCTGGGTGTGTTTGACGTACCCCAGAATCAATAGGAATAAATAATTTTCCCTGTAGGGTTGCGCCGCCCTTTTTCCGTTTGATCTCGTATTGAACATATTTTATGAACGCACAGCTGTTTGGAATAGAAATGGAGAGTGAGGTTGGGTGGTGGGGCATGTTCGGTTTCTCTTATTACGCGAATAACTTCACTTTGATGTACAAAACATCAAGCTCTGGGGACAGGAGAGAGAACAACAACTGCAGAACCAGAGTAAAACGCCCACCGGGTGTGTGGGACGTCTACCCCCAGCACGGTGGTGGAGAGACGTCCCTCGTGGCCTGCGCTCTGCAGCTCTCCGCATCTCTAACACAAAACCCTTCCTGGCTGGCGAAGATGAAAGCAGCACGTGACCAGCCCCGAGTACATGTGGGAGACAGGCTTCTAAAGTTCCACCATTACCTCCTCGTCCGTCTTCCTGTCCCATTCCTTACCAAGGAGTAGCTCGTCTGCTCTACAGAAACCTTTTACCTTCCAAAGCCAAAATACTTCCCCCAACATGGCGCTGCCTTCCCGGCCCGGCATGCGTGAAGGGGGAAGTGCGTCACACACACATCCTGAGAATACCAAAGAAAACTCAAGAAAGAAGGAAAAACACAAACCAGTCACCCAAACAGAAACAGGGAAGGAGGGAGGGACGGGCCCAGGAATGGAACGGGGAGACCAGGACTCGGAGTAATGAAGATTACCGATGAGTAACCGGGCATTCCAGTGCCCGTGAATCGACAACAGCGAGTGTTAGATGTGGGTGTCACTGTTCTTTGGGTCTTTTAAGTTGTGCACTTAGTACAGGTACATGTTGCTGGTACTGGTGTAAATTCCCATGGGATTGGCTTTAAAGCACACTTTCCAGCGGCTCAGCCAGCACGTCTTAAGGAAGTGGCCCAGTTATGAGTTTTGTTATGTTACCATCACTTGGATAGTGTACTTTTATGACTCGCCTACACAGCGCATGCGCTATGCTGCGAGACGTACAGTTTACTATTCAGTGGGCCTACAACCCGCCCACAACGTACCATTGGTTGTTCTCATTGTCACTCTTATTTGCAATCTTTCTATTTCTTAGCTCCTGTGGTTCCCTTCCTTTCTTGCGTTAGCTCCTCCCTGGAGCATGGGCCAATTACATGTGTTCTTCCTCGTCTCCGCTCTTCCTTATCTTTCTGCAACGCACTATTACTTTTTAATACTTTCACCATATCTGCCGTCTTTATCAACGCTTTTGTTATTTACGTTGTTTCGGTGGCAGGGCGAGAGCAACCCTTCTTCTCACCATAGACAACGAAATAATAACTGTCTATCTATCTATCTGCCTACCTGTCTGTCATCGTTTCACAACACATTTCTTACCGTTTCTAAGCGCTGTCAATAACTAGTTCTACTAACAGTAAGTGTTTGTTCTCCCCTGGGAATTGTCTTCAGTGGCACTTTGACTGCACTGCCGCTTGCAGGTGGCGTCCTAGCCGGTTGCCTAGTATTGTCTCTCCAGGCAGTGACCCTGCTTGAAACCGAGCTTAGGGGGATTTGTGTGAATTTTGGTGTAGAGTTAGACACACCATCTCCCGATTTCTGGTTCAGGGTACCCTTATTAGGCTCTGTGCAGTGGCAACATCCGTACATTATACACCAGAGGAGGGCAAACGCATATTTCTCATTTTTATTGGGAGCAGGCGGGGACCAGCCACTCCAGACTCTCAGCAGCTGCATCTAACTGCCCTTAATAGCCACTCATTCCAGTTCATGCATCACTCATACCCTCACACACCCAGTCTCCCGCACACCTTGAGCCCAGGATACTAAAGCTGGTACCTTATCACGTTCACAATAGGAGAGATTCTGTGGCTGGCTCCAGAGGCAGAAAAGACTCACTACAGAAGAATGAGAGGTGACAAATGGGGGAAAGCATTTATAGGGTATACAGTCTTACCACGTATTACTTTTACAACACAGCTGTTACCACATAGGTAGTTTCCACGCATGCCATTTTCTGGCACTTTACAAAGTGGGACTTTACCACTTATGTTAGTGTCCTTTAAGGCAACTAAAGGGAAGCCATGGGTGTAAGGGGTTTTTAAGGTTGTAAATATGAGTAAGGGTTTTTAGAGTTTAGGGATGGGTAAGGGTAGAGGCTACTAAGTGATAAAAAGGGGTTTTAGGGTTCAGGAATGTGTAAAGGATAATAAAGGGTTATTAGGGTTGAGAGTACAGGGTTGTAATATTCTTTTTAACCGTTGGATGAATCTTAACAAAACTTTCCCCCAAAAAGTTCATCCACTTCAGTTTCATCCTGGAGAGTTTCGGGGTGATCCGTCAAGGGTAGTCTCAAAATGCAATTTACTCATGCAGTATCCATAGGAATATTTGAACAGTGCTACAGCCAAAACGCCTGAACTAATTACGCTAAATTTGGTAGAAAGTTATATCCTTAGCCAGAATGTGAGTTTTGGGGGATTTGTTATAAATATGTTCACAAGCTTTTGAGAAAATAAGGCTCAAAATGTACCGAAATCCGGATGATTGGGTTTGCTGGCTTCCTGTGGGAGTCCAGTGGGCATGTAACTTAAAAAAACCAACAACAATCAGATTGGACGAGAGGGCCTTTTTATAGTCTCCACGCTTCCAAGGGAGCTTGCGCTCTGATTTGGAGGCCGCAAATGCAATCAAAAGATGCAGCTGCCAATACAGGACTCAGGTCCTCGGTCGCAGTGTCCTGACAATAAGAATAAAATAAGGTAGATGAGGGCAGGGTGAGCAACCCTGACTCCTTGAACCTAGTGGGGTATCCAAAATGAACCCCCAATATGGTCAAATGAAAAGAAAAGGTGTTTTTTTTTGGGGGGGGAGGGGTGCCACGATCCCCTGGGAGTCCTGCGGGAGTCCCTTGAGAACCAGCATGACCCCTTGGCTCCCACAAAAGTCCTGGCAGAGAATTTCTTTTTGGAAAAAAGGTTGCTGTCCATGTCTGTTGGGGATGGGCGTCTGAGGGTGGAAGGGCACAGGGTCTGGTGCAGGTCAGACTATGAGGCCAACCACCCGCTGCACACGACGAGGGCCATATGTGCAGGGGGTTGGCCATCCGCGGGGTGGCGGGTGCAGGGCCCGCGGCAGGGTGTTGGCAAAGTTAGATATGGTAATATAATCTGGCTTTATGTTAAAATATCCCTCTAAATTCACTGCAAAATACAAAGGTTAAAGTGACGTTATAGTTAGATATGGAAATAATATCTTAATTTACCTTAAAAAAAACTCAGAAATTCACTGGAAAAAAAATTAAAGGTTGAAGTCATTTTATAGTTAGGTGAAAATTTCAGTTAAGACATAGCATTTGTAACTAAAGAAAATACTGAAATTCACCAATTATAACATACGTCCTCACCATGCACTGCTTATGACTTCACAGACCTATTACAACACTCATGATATGTTCTATGAAATTATTGATAACATCACTGATGAAACTGAAATTACATCATTGATGGCAACACTGCAAGGGCATGTTTTTTAAGGCAATTTCAGATATTATTTCCATACCTAGCTCTATAACGTCCCTTTAACCTTCGTTTTTTCAGTACATATATATATATATATATATATATACATATGTTTAAAGTGACATTATAGCTAGGTAAAAATGGAAGTTAAAACATTACATTTTAACTGAAGTAACCGTCACCGTGTAAATTGTTGTCATCAATGATGTCATTTCAGATGCCACATTGATCCTATCAATGATGTCATAGAACATGTCATGAGTGATGCAGTATGTGAGGTAATTAGCAAGCCTGTGTGGGCAGTGAGTTACATTTTTGTTCTCTTCCTGCACTTTCCTAGGCACGAAACACCAGTGTCCTGGGTCATGGGGTCCCTGAGACACTGCCAGTATTCAGGCCCCAGGAAATGGGGTCCCGAGCCAATCAATGGCTGGGGGCACCACCCCTCCCCTTTACTTAAAAAAATTACTATACTGCGGCCCTAGGGGGTGGGGTCCCCGTGGTCATTCAGTTGCTTGGGAAGGGTGGCTGCACGCCCACTCCCCTTTACTTAAAAAATATCTACCGCGACCCTGGGATGGGGTCCTAGGGCACCATAATCACTTCCTTCGCCCCCTACCCATTGTAATTATCACACGGCGACCCTCTGGACTCTGGCCCACTCCGGGGGGGATTAAAATATAAAAGGGTGGGAGCTAGTCCTGTTTGTTCTTTTAATTTTACCTTGGCACCATTAACAAAATCTGTTTATGGCACTCCCCTCCCCCCACATAGCCTTGGGGGGGTCAGGGTATCCCTATCTTGCCCCACGTTATTTTATTTATTTTTTTAGGACACGGGCGGGCTCAGTAATGGTCACATGTCCACCCACTCCTAAAAGCATCTCCCACAAACTTTGGCGGGATTTCTCTGTGTCCCCATATGTCCAGGCTCTTCTTGAATAGTGATGGCCTTTCTCACACACTGGAGTCTGGTGTCCTGATATTCGGTCACATGTACTGGGCGATGAATGCCATGGATGTGTATTGTACCAAGTGTGTGTGGTACTTCTTGCCTCTTGAAAACTCCCTTGGTTTCATCACACACCACAGGGTAAGCATGTCGTGTCTTGACTCGCTGGGAGTATTTTTGAAATTCCAACTGTGAGCATTTTTGGCCGAGTGGGTGAGCAGTGAACTGGAGGACCTAAAGATTTGGGGGCTTATTTATGAGCCCTTGCGCCAGTTTTGCGCCGCCGTTGCGTCACTTTTAGTGATGCAGCGGTGGCGTACATAATGCGCCATGTTGCGCCATATTTACGAAGTGACGCATCTAGGCAGATGCGTCGCTTCGTAAACCCCTGCGCTACATTATACCTGCGTCAGGTATAATGTATGCAGGGTGGGCGTTCCCCTGCAAGAAAGGGTCGTAGGAGTGGCGCGCGCCACTTCTAGGACGCCAATGCGTCAAAACCTTACGCCTGCCTCATGGCAGGCGTAAGGGTGATGCAGGCCCTTTCACATGGGGCTTGCTCCATGTGAGAGGAACATTGCTGGAGTTGCTTCAGGCTTCCGACACAACTCCAGCAATGCGCCACTTTTTGCGCCGACAGATACATCAGTAATACTGACGTATCTGTCATTCCTTGCGACATGATGCGTCATACTGTAAATATGATGCATCATTGGTGTCGCAAGGAGGGCGCAGTGAGAAGTGGCGCATCGCTGCTTTCACGCAGCAATGCGCCACTTCTCATAAATGAGGCCCTTGGTTTCTAGTCCTCTAAGGTCGAGGGTTGGCCCTTTTGCAGCAAGTATTGAAATTCAACTATACTTCTTAAATGTATACGTTTTGGGTTGAACATCAAAGGTGACCAGTGTTAATAATATAAATGTTACAACTTCTGTGACCATGCTTGAAGGATTGTAGTGGATGTTTTTATTAACCCCATTCATTTTCTAATTGATATAAAATATTTTTCTAAATAAATGCAACATTTCGGCTCAGTTTGTAATGTGAGCTACTGCAAAAGTGTGCCAGTCCAAATCACATTATAGGCCTCGCCTATAGACAACTCTGAGTGTCTGTGGCAGAGCAAACCTACTGTATCCAATATACACCTTGGGGCATATTTACTAATCTTTCACGCAATGCATGGAATCAGGCAACGCTGCTGCGCTGCTTTGCATGAAAGGGAGAGGGCAGAAATGCTCCGAATTTACAAACATATGGAGCACTTCTGCTCTCTCCTTGCACAGGGGCATTTTCCTCTTTCTATGTGTGATGTGAGATGCATCTTGCATAGAAAGATTAAGTACCAAGGAGAAAAAAAAAAATATTTTTCCTTGTTACACCTCACTAGGGAAGGCGTAGCATTTTGATGCATTCCCAGGTTCACTAGCTTTAATATATCTGGGAATGTTCTTTTTGTTTTGTCAGTTCCCCTCTCTCCTTTCGACACTCTCTTTATTTAAATTTTGGCTCTTCCCGACCATCAGCTTATCCCCGCCACCCTGTGCTCTGTCCATCGGCTATCACTCTATCAATGAGCCGCCATTTTTTAATGATTTTCAACCCATGAAAATTGGCTGCCTGTGCACATGGAATGCTTTTATTTTTGCTGCATGCAAAACCATTCCAAGATGCGCAAATAAGGTGGCCATCTTGCAATGCTTTTTCTTCTGCTTGAAGAAAAAGCGTTGTATGATGACTGCCATGCAGGTGCTACAAGGCATCCCTCTGAGGTAAAAAAAAAACTATTGGCAAAGCCAATAGCTCTGTGCCCTGGTGTCACAGGTGAGACCTATTGGCTTTTAGCAACTTCCTGGGTGTGGAATAAGTAACCTGAAGAAGGAGGAGTCTCTGAGTGGCATTGTTGAGTGGCATGTTGTATCCAGCATTGTTTTCTTTGTGGGGATGTAGTCTGTTATTCGATTGTGTCTATTTCCTGGTCTAGGTTGAACTGTGACGTCGCGGTGCTCTTATCCTGTCATGTTTCTATGGGGCTCTAGCATTGTGGTCTTCTGTCAGTCATGTTCCTTAAGTACCTGTCCTGTCTCAATGAAGGTGTCACATCATGGACTTTCGAGGCAGTCATGTTCCGCAAGTCTCCGTCCTGTCTCCATGACAGGCTTCCATAGGTGTGTTCCACAAGTATCTGTCCTGTTTCTATGGATATATGACATCACGGTGTTCTGTAGCGAGCATGTTCCCTAAGTATTTGTCCTGTCTCAATGGAACTATGATGTCATGGAGTTCCATGGTTTCTGGGTTCCATAAGCATCTGATGGTCAGTTCAGTCAAGGCTGAACCACAAGTAACACCACCACTCTGGGTGTATCCTGGGCATACAAGTGATGTACCGGACCTGTCCACCTCTGCCTCCTCATAACCCACTTGGACTGTTCATCTGCGGGCATTCAGACTTCCCCATGTTGGCGACGAGTGATACATCAGCAATTAACACCTGTGGAAAACAACAAGACATGCCACCGATACTAGACAACAGAAGTGTGATGCCCACCGGTGGCAGCGGGTGAAAAGAGCGTAAAGCAAGCTCCAGGATAAAAGTAAGGTCCAGGGCCGCGGCCACATCAAGACTAGGACAGGCAGCTGCTCTACAGCACCCCCAAGAAATTCCCATAAAAGGGAGCCAGATTGCAACACATGGCATCAAAAGTTGGATTTCTGTTGAGGGATTTTGTCTGGGGCTCCAAAAATCCTTGTTTAAGAGCAGGCAAGGAGTTGATGCCTTGGCCTGAAGTTGGCCCTTTGTGCAGAGTTGCGCAGTAGGACACGAAAAGAGCGAACTCCCACACGAGGAGCAAAAAAGTTGAGGGCAAATTTATCATAGTATTACGTTGCCCTTTCGTCATGCAAAGGCAACACAACACTTGAGTCAGATTTACCACGCAACGCAAGACCACCTTGCGCTGCCCTGCGATGCGTTGTAAATCTGGAGTAATGGAAGGAAGCGCAAGTCATTGCCTTGTGTTACTCTGCCTCAGGGAGGTGTTCCATGGGCGTTGCGTGGGTGTTCCATTACAACTCCCATGGATTTTGCAGTATTCCCAGATTTACCACGAGTGGTAGACTTGGGAATGCATAAAAATGCTAAGCCTTCCCAATTTGTTTATTTCTCCTCGTTTTTAACTCGTTCTACATGAGCTGCATTCTGCAGCACACATAGAAAGCAGAAAAAAGTCTCAGCGGATTGTTTTTGTGCTAGAAGGTGTCCCTTTCTGCCCCAAAACAACCCTGCCTACAACGGAGGCACCCTTGCACCACAACGCAATGGTGTCTGCATTGGCGCATGGTAGAATATTGTGTGCCAGTGCAAGGAGAGGACAGGAATGCACCATATAATGTTAGATATGGCACATTCCTGCCCTCTCCCTTCCACATAGCGCAGCACAACGCAACAAGTTGTCTTGCTGAGTTGCGTTTCGTGAAAGCCTGATAAATCTGTGCATAGGTGTTTGCAGCACAGAGGAGCTATCAGAGTACGAAGAAGTGGCTTTCGATGAACGAGAAGGCGCTGATAATTGCCAGCAGAGAGGAGCTACAGGAGGTGGCACATGAGAGGCAGATATGGGCACAAACTAATAAAGAGCTGCAGGGAGGTGGTTTTTATTTTTGATTAGCAGGTGCATAGTGCACAGTCTGCCATTTACGTGGCATTGCAGCGCCCTTCGGTTGTCTGGGTTTGATATTTCAAATGTTTCCACCACAAAATGGAGTCTTCTTTGGTTTTATGGAGGTGTAGGGTCAGTAGGGTGAGCATTTCAGTTTTAATGAGTTGTCACATTTTTTGATGGTGAGGCGAGAGGGCTGCAGCAAATCAAAGCTTCCTTACAGGTCACACAGGAGTGGCATCCCGGTCATGGGTGTGGCTAGCAAAACTGGTTTTAGGCAGTGCATTGAGTAAACAACAGCCAGCCAGGATCAGAGGAGGTTCTCTTTGGTTCACCGGGCGAAGTGACGTGGTGGATACTGATGTTTACTAATGGTGTCCAAAGACACGATTTCATTACAGTTGGATAACCAAGTCATCACTGCTTACTTTTACATTTACCTTGCCAAGTGTTTTATTGTGTATGGCTCAAGACACTGGAGCTATGTAAAATGTCTACTAATACGCGGTCTGCTCATTTTGGTTAGTTTGTCCAGTAAATGTATGTTTACCAATTTTCGAAGCTCAGGAGTCTCAAGTCTATCTCTGATTTGAGCTTGTGAGTTGAGTTTGAATGAGTGTGGCGCTCATTCACTCTTTTTGCAGCACATTGGCCTTATTTCAGTTTTCTCAAAGGTGCTTTAGAGCACCTTTGAGATGCCGTAATTGTTTGATGGGACTGCCCTCCTCTGCTCTCTCCTATATGTACCTCTGGGTTGCTTGATTGTGGAATGGATGAAAATAGTTGTATAATAAAATAATATTATGATTAACATATGGGATAAAATATTCCCTTCTGTACATTTTAAGGATATTGTAAGTCAATGAGGAGTTCAGTGAAAATACAGTTGCAGGAGTACTGCAGGCTTGTGCCTTTATTGGCCACGCAACTCCCATGTGACTTTCAAAATCTATATAAAATATAGTAAGGGGGTATTTTATCCCATATAATATGTGGGCTTTACCCCTCCTTCTGGAGACAGATTAAATGGCCCACAAGTGGCCATGTGTTATGCGTCACATCTCCTTCTGGTCCTGTCTTTTTGGCCCACAGCTCTTTGCTTGTTGGGATTTTCAAATTTGAAACAAAACTACATGTACCAGAATGCAATCTGCTGCAGGCTACAAAGGCAGGCACTGTTGTAGGAGTGACACATGACGTGGGCCCCTTAGCGGCTATGCTTATGCACCCGCCAGGAGTTAGCAGCGCTGGCCCAGCCAAAAAACAAAACTCATTACTATAACTGGTCAAATGTAGAGGCAGTGTGCACAGATTGGGTCCTCCCATGGATGGAGGATGGTCGGGAATCAAGGCTGTCTGTGTTCTTATGCAACACCTCAGTGCCACAAAGGCGCTTAAAGAGGTCTGACCGTGTGCTACGGTCCCCACAATTAATAAGCCGGAGTGCCAGAGGAGAACCACATTGATGAATAGACCTGCATCAGATCTGAAGTACTCACCGGGGGGGCATCTAGCTTGTTTGTGTGGCGGGTCAAGACTGATTTGCATATAGCTGGGTCCAATCTGAGGTGACATGGCGTGCAAAATAACAATGGATTTGGATGCAACCGTAGTAATTGCCAGTGGCTGAGATTAATTCAAATGCAAAAACAACAGTTGATGGACAGAATGCAGAACAATGTCATACATTCACCCCAGTACAGAGATCTGGGCCTAAATCCATCGTTTTTTTGCCCACCATGCCATTCCAGTTTGAACCCAGCCATATGCAAATCAGTCTTGACCCTGTGCCTCATGGGAACAGCCCAGCCCGAACTTCCAAGCCAGGTCCTCCCTGGACTGGAAACAAGCATCCTAGGACCGGTTTCGGGGTTTCACCCCTCTTCAGCCAGGATAGCTTGATTCCAGTGGCATGGAGAGCACGGGACCCACGTCTGGGCATACCCGCGCCACTCGGGGTGACAAATGCAAAAACAACAGTTGATGGACAGAATGCAGAACAATGTCATACATTCACCCCAGTACAGAGATCTGGGCCTAAATCCATCGTTTTTTTGCCCACCACGCCATTCCAGTTTGAACCCAGCCATATGCAAATCAGTCTTGACCCTGTGCCTCATGGGAACAGTCCAGCCCGAACTGCCAAGCCAGGTCCTCCCTGGACTGGAGACAAGCATCCTAGGACCGATTTCGGGGTTTCACCCCTCTTCAGCCAGGATAGCTTGATTCCAGTGGCATGGAGAGCACGGGACCCACGTCTGGGCATACCCGTCCCACTCGGGGTGACAAATGCAAAAACAACAGTTGATGGACAGAATGCAGAACAATGTCATACATTCACCCCAGTACAGAGATCTGGGCCTAAATCCATCGTTTTTTTGCCCACCATGCCATTCCAGTTTGAACCCAGCCATATGCAAATCAGTCTTGACCCTGTGCCTCATGGGAACAGTCCAGCCCGAACTGCCAAGCCAGGTCCTCCCTGGACTGGAAACAAGCATCCTAGGACCGGTTTCGGGGTTTCACCCCTCTTCAGCCAGGATAGCTTGATTCCAGTGGCATGGAGAGCACGGAACCCACGTCTGGGCATAACCGTCCCACTCGGGGTGACAAATGCAAAAACAACAGTTGATGGACAGAATGCAGAACAATGTCATACATTCACCCCAGTACAGAGATCTGGGCCTAAATCCATCGTTTTTTGCCCACCATGCCATTCCAGTTTGAACCCAGCCATATGCAAATCAGTCTTGACCCTGTGCCTCATGGGAACAGTCCAGCCCGAACTGCCAAGCCAGGTCCTCCCTGGTCTGGAAACAAACATCCTAGGACCGGTTTCGGGGTTTCACCCCTCTTCAGCCGGGATAGCTTGATTCCAGTGGCATGGAGAGCACGGGACCCACGTCTGGGCATACCCGTCCCACTCGGGGTGACAAATGCAAAAACAACAGTTGATGGACAGAATGCAGAACAATGTCATACATTCACCCCAGTACAGAGATCTGGGCCTAAATCCATCGTTTTTTTGCCCACCATGCCATTCCAGTTTGAACCCAGCCATATGCAAATCAGTCTTGACCCTGTGCCTCATGGGAACAGTCCAGCCCGAACTGCCAAGCCAGGTCCTCCCTGGACTGGAAACAAGCATCCTAGGACCGGTTTCGGGGTTTTACCCCTCTTCAGCCAGGATAGCTTGATTCCAGTGGCATGGAGAGCACGGGACCCACGTCTGGGCATAACCGTCCCACTCGGGGTGACAAATGCAAAAACAACAGTTGATTGACAGAATGCAGAACAATGTCATACATTCACCCCAGTTCAGAGATCTGGGCCTAAATCCATCGTTTTTTTGCCCACCATGCCATTCCAGTTTGAACCCAGCCATATGCAAATCAGTCTTGACCCTGTGCCTCATGGGAACAGTCCAGCCCGAACTGCCAAGCCAGGTCCTCCCTGGACTGGAAACAAGCATCCTAGGACCGGTTTCGGGGTTTCACCCCTCTTCAGCCGGGATAGCTTGATTCCAGTGGCATGGAGAGCACGGGACCCACGTCTGGGCATACCCGTCCCACTCGGGGTGACAAATGCAAAAACAACAGTTGATGGACAGTATGCAGAACAATGTCATACATTCACCCCAGTACAGAGATCTGGGCCTAAATCCATCGTTTTTTTGCCCACCATGCCATTCCAGTTTGAACCCAGCCATATGCAAATCAGTCTTGACCCTGTGCCTCATGGGAACAGTCCAGCCCGAACTGCCAAGCCAGGTCCTCCCTGGACTGGAAACAAGCATCCTAGGACCGGTTTCGGGGTTTCACCCCTCTTCAGCCAGGATAGCTTGATTCCAGTGGCATGGAGAGCACGGGACCCACGTCTGGGCATACCCGTCCCACTCGGGGTGACAAATGCCAAAACAACAGTTGATGGACAGAATGCAGAACAATGTCATACATTCACCCCAGTACAGAGATCTGGGCCTAAATCCATCGTTGTTTTGCCCGCCAAGCCATTCCAGTTAGAACCCAGCCATATGCAAATCAGTCTTGACCCTGTGCCTCATGGGAACAGTCCAGCCCGAACTGCCAAGCCAGGTCCTCCCTGGACTGGAAACAAGCATCCTAGGACCGGTTTCGGGGTTTCACCCCTCTTCAGCCAGGATAGCTTGATTCCAGTGGCATGGAGAGCACGGGACCCACGTCTGGGCATACCCGTCCCACTCGGGGTGACAAATGCAAAAACAACAGTTGATGGACAGAATGCAGAACAATGTCATACATTCACTCCAGTACAGAGATCTTGGCCTAAATCCATCGTTTTTTTGCCCACCATGCCATTCCAGTTTGAACCCAGCCATATGCAAATCAGTCTTGACCCTGTGCCTCATGGGAACAGTCCAGCCCGAACTGCCAAGCCAGGTCCTCCCTGGACTGGAAACAAGCATCCTAGGACCGGTTTCGGGGTTTCACCCCTCTTCAGCCAGGATAGCTTGATTCCAGTGGCATGGAGAGCACAGGACCCACGTCTGGGCATACCCGTCCCACTCGGGGTGACAAATGCAAAAACAACAGTTGATGGACAGAATGCAGAACAATGTCATACATTCACCCCAGTACAGAGATCTGGGCCTAAATCCATCGTTTTTTTGCCCACCACGCCATTCCAGTTTGAACCCAGCCAAATGCAAATTAGTCTTGACCCTGTGCCTCATGGGAACAGTCCAGCCCGAACTGCCAAGCCAGGTCCTCCCTGGACTGGAAACAAGCATCCTAGGACCGGTTTCGGGGTTTCACCCCTCTTCAGCCAGGATAGCTTGATTCCAGTGGCATGGAGAGCACGGGACCCACGTCTGGGCATACCCGTCCCACTCGGGGTGACAAATGCAAAAACAACAGTTGATGGACAGAATGCAGAACAATGTCATACATTCACCCCAGTACAGATATCTGGGCCTAAATCCATCGTTTTTTTGCCCACCATGCCATTCCAGTTTGAACCCAGCCATATGCAAATCAGTCTTGACCCTGTGCCTCATGGGAACAGTCCAGCCCGAACTGCCAAGCCAGGTCCTCCCTGGACTGGAAACAAGCATCCTAGGACCGGTTTCGGGGTTTTACCCCTCTTCAGCCAGGATAGCTTGATTCCAGTGGCATGGAGAGCACGGGACCCACGTCTGGGCATAACCGTCCCACTCGGGGTGACAAATGCAAAAACAACAGTTGATTGACAGAATGCAGAACAATGTCATACATTCACCCCAGTTCAGAGATCTGGGCCTAAATCCATCGTTTTTGCCCACCATGCCATTCCAGTTTGAACCCAGCCATATGCAAATCAGTCTTGACCCTGTGCCTCATGGGAACAGTCCAGCCCGAACTGCCAAGCCAGGTCCTCCCTGGACTGGAAACAAGCATCCTAGGACCGGTTTCGGGGTTTCACCCCTCTTCAGCCGGGATAGCTTGATTCCAGTGGCATGGAGAGCACGGGACCCACGTCTGGGCATACCCGTCCCACTCGGGGTGACAAATGCAAAAACAACAGTTGATGGACAGTATGCAGAACAATGTCATACATTCACCCCAGTACAGAGATCTGGGCCTAAATCCATCGTTTTTTTGCCCACCATGCCATTCCAGTTTGAACCCAGCCATATGCAAATCAGTCTTGACCCTGTGCCTCATGGGAACAGTCCAGCCCGAACTGCCAAGCCAGGTCCTCCCTGGACTGGAAACAAGCATCCTAGGACCGGTTTCGGGGTTTCACCCCTCTTCAGCCAGGATAGCTTGATTCCAGTGGCATGGAGAGCACGGGACCCACGTCTGGGCATACCCGTCCCACTCGGGGTGACAAATGCAAAAACAACAGTTGATGGACAGAATGCAGAACAATGTCATACATTCACCCCAGTACAGAGATCTGGGCCTAAATCCATCGTTTTTTGCCCACCATGCCATTCCAGTTTGAACCCAGCCAAATGCAAATCAGTCTTGACCCTGTGCCTCATGGGAACAGTCCAGCTGGGTCCAAACTGGGGTGGCGTAGTGGGCAAAAGAACGATGGATTTAACCCAGATCTTTTGACTGGGGGAGAATGTTTGCATTGTCAGCATTCCATCCATCATTTGTTTGCTGTAACACTTTTCGCCCTAAGTGGGACGGGTATGCCCAGACGTGGGTCCCTTGCTCACTGTGCCACTGGATTCAAGCTAGCCTGGCTGAAGAAGGGTGACATACCCTGAAACCGGTCCCATGATAGCTTGATTCCAGTGGCATGGAGAGCACGGGACCCACGTCTGGGCATACCCGTCCCACTCGGGGTGACAAATGCAAAAACAACAGTTGATGGACAGAATGCAGAACAATGTCATACATTCACCCCAGTACAGAGATCTGGGCCTAAATCCATCGTTTTTGCTCACCATGCCATTCCAGTTTGAACCCAGCCATATGCAAATCAGTCTTGACCCTGTGCCTCATGGGAACAGTTCAGCCTGAACTGCCAAGCCAGGTCCTCCCTGGACTGGAAACAAGCATCCTAGGACCGGTTTCGGGGTTTCACCCCTCTTCAGCCAGGATAGCTTGATTCCAGTGGCATGGAGAGCACGGGACCCACGTATGGGCATACCCGTCCCACTCGGGTTGACAAATGCAAAAACAACAGTTGATGGACAGAATGCAGAACAATGTCATACATTCACCCCAGTACAGAGATCTGGGCCTAAATCCATCGTTTTTTTGCTCACCATGCCAGTCCAGTTTGAACCCAGCCATATGCAAATCAGTCTTGACCCTGTGCCTCATGGGAACAGTCCAGCCCGAACTGCCAAGCCAGGACCTCCCTGGACTGGAAACAAGCATCCTAGGACCGGTTTCGGGGTTTCACCCCTCTTCAGCCAGGATAGCTTGATTCCAGTGGCATGGAGAGCACAGGACCCACGTCTGGGCATACCCGTCCCACTCGGGGTGACAAATGCAAAAACAACAGTTGATGGACAGAATGCAGAACAATGTCATACATTCACCCCAGTACAGAGATCTGGGCCTAAATCCATCGTTTTTTTGCTCTCCATGCCATTCCAGTTTGAACACAGCCATATGCAAATCAGTCTTGACCCTGTGCCTCATGGGAACAGTCCAGCCCGAACTGCCAAGCCAGGACCTCCCTGGACTGGAAACAAGCATCCTAGGACCGGTTTCGGGGTTTCACCCCTCTTCAGCCAGGATAGCTTGATTCCAGTGGCATGGAGAGCACGGGACCCACGTCTGGGCATACCCGTCCCACTCGGGGTGACAAATGCAAAAACAACAGTTGATGGACAGAATGCAGAACAATGTCATACATTCACCCCAGTACAGAGATCTGGGCCTAAATCCATAGTTTTTTTGCTCACCATGCCATTCAAATTTGAACCCAGCCATATGCAAATCAGTCTTGACCCTGTGCCTCATGGGAACAGTCCAGCCCGAACTGCCAAGCCAGGTCCTCCCTGGACTGGAAACAAGCATCCTAGGACCGGTTTCGGGGTTTCACCCCTCTTCAGCCAGGATAGCTTGATTCCAGTGGCATGGAGAGCACGGGACCCACGTCTGGGCATACCCGTTCCACTGGAGGTGACAAATGCAAAAACAACAGTTGATGGACAGAATGCAGAACAATGTCATACATTCACCCCAGTACAGAGATCTGGGCCTAAATCCATCGTTTTTTTGCTCACCTTGCCATTCCAGTTTGTACCCAGCCATATGCATTTCAGTCTTGACCCTGTGCCTCATGGGAACAGTCCAGCCCGAACTGCCAAGCCAGGTCCTCCCTGGACTGGAAACAAGCATCCTAGGACCGGTTTCGGGTTTCACCCCTCTTCAGCCAGGATAGCTTGATTCCAGTGGCATGGAGAGCACGGGACCCACGTCTGGGCATACCCGTCCCACTCAGGGTGACAAATGCAAAAACAACTGTTGATGGACAGAATGCAGAACAATGTCATACATTCACCCCAGTACAGAGATCTGGGCCTAAATCTATCGTTTTTGCTCACCATGCCATTCCAGTTTGAACCCTGCCATATGCAAATCAGTCTTGACCCTGTGCCTCATGGGAAGTGTCCAGCCCGAACTGCCAAGCCAGGTCCTCCCTGGACTGGAAACAAGCATCCTAGGACCGGTTTCGGGGTTTCAGCCCTCTTCAGACAGGATAGCTTGATTCCAGTGGCATGGAGAGCACGGGACCCACGTCTGGGCATACCCGTCCCACTCGGGGTGACAAATGCAAAAACAACAGTTCATGGACAGAATGCAGAACAATGTCATACATTCACCCCAGTACAGAGATCTGGGCCTAAATCCATCGTTTTTTTGCTCACCATGCCATTCCAGTTTGAACCCAGCCATTTGCAAA